>OMNN01097804.1:0-80364 GCA_900302755.1 Chromis chromis
GCCTTGCTAAAGAAGCTGAGGGTGAACGTGATGGACTGGCCAAGCATGTCTCAGGACCTAAACCCTATTGAGCATCTGTGGGGCATCCTCAAATGGAAGGTGGAGGAGCACAAGGTCTCTAACATCCACCAGCTCCGTTGATGTCGTCATGATGTCGTCATGGAGGAGGGGAAGAGGATTCCAGTGGCAACCTGTGAAGCTCTGGTGAACTCCATGCCCAAGAGGGTTTAGGCAGTGCTGGAAAATAATGGTGGCCACACAAAATATTGACACTTTGGGCCCAATTTGGACATTTTCACTTAGGGGTGTATTCACTTTTGTTGCCAGCGGTTTAGACATTAATGGCTGTATATTGATTTATTTTGAGAGGACAGTAAATTTACACTGTTACACACGCTGTAGAGTGACTACTTTACATTGTAGCAAAGTGTCATTTCTTCAGTGTTGTCCCATGAAAAGATATAATAAAATATTTGCAGAAATGTGAGGGGTATACTCACTTTTGTGACATACTGTAGGTGTCTTGGTGGCCTCCCTAATCTCTTTCTTGTGTGACCACAAAGGTTTGATGCTGCCTCTTTAAAACAGATTCACGCATGTTCCAATATGAAGTATAATAATAATAATCTGTGGCTTTAAATGTGTTGGTAATCAGATTTCGGTGCCCTTGGACAGAGTCACTAGCTGCTTCCAGTCTTCATGCTAAGATTAATGCAGAATGAGCCAGCTAAGTGAGACTACGCAAAGCTAAGGCTGCTGATGGTATCTTCATATTCACTGCAAAAACATGAATATCTACACTCCCACTCCCAACTCTTAGTAAGAAAGCAAATAAGTCACTTTACCAAAATTATACACTTTCCTTTAAATCTGAGATCAAAATGTGCATGTGTGGTTATGTGTTATGTACTTACAAATGTGTGATGTAGAAACATACATGAGTTTCAAAACAGCATCTGAATTTTATTAAAATTACTTGGTCGTCTTCAACTGTAGAGATCTTTTTACAGTTTGACAAAGGTTATTTTCTGTTACCTGCTCGGATTAACATCCTGTGCATGAGCTGCCATAGTCAGTCAGTTTTATCACAGTCAGACTAATGTTATCTCAGTTAGACAAAACAAGTGGGCGTCTTCCAAGGCTATTATCATATCAAACCCAAATTCCCACATTGTCTTAGTGTCGTTCTCAGAGCACAAAGAAGGAATTTTACTGTGAATGCACTTTAGGATACCCGCTCTACTTGTCTAACTCTAACCACATAAAGCTTCAGATGAACTTCACATTGCACTAACATTGCTTTAAGAAGACACATCTTTGCAGGCAGTATAGACTTAAAGAATGATCAACGCCCATTTCAATAACCATTTTAATGTACACATCTCACACACCGTCCTCTGACTGAAAGTCATTAGTAAACTATTTGAACCTCCCTGTATTAGTCATTAATACACTCCTCAGAGACACCACTGCCCACACAAATTCCTACACGCCTAAATGCTTACAAGTCATTTCACAGAGCATAGCCGAAGAAAACAAAATGTATAATTATTTTATTTTAAAATAAGTCCATTCCTAATATGTTTTACTGTGCTTACTCTTCCTCTGCTCTATTTCTTTGCAACTACACTTTACAACCCAAAGCTCACCTACCTGGTCATTTGTTTCCTCATACAGAGTTAATTTCATTGGTCTTTATGAAACTAAACACACCTAAATTTGTATGTAATTTTCATTAAATAAAGAAAAGCACAACAATATTTAATGCAGTGTTGCTAAAGTTGCAGACAGATGTTAAAAAAACATATTGCTGCACTATATAAACCATGCAACACACAATACAACATACACACTATAATACAATGGGAGCCTTTCATTATTAACTTAGAGATACTACATGCATATTTAAAAAGTTTACTGCCCCAAACAAAAAGACACAAAAAAGACAAGAGTAAAATAATGCGTATGTGTATGTGGAATCCGTAGGGATGATGCTACATGAGAAAAGTTTAATATTTGAATGCTATACAGAATGCCCGAGAGCCTTACTGCAGTTTATTCCTTTATATTTTAAATTGTCGCCTGGGGTTTGTTCCATTAAATGCACCAATAAAAGTGGGGATTAAAGTCCAACACCTGAATGAACTTAACAAGTCGAGTCAAGGCTACCCAGTTGTTATATAAAGGTCATTTGAAATTCATACAGTCAGACTAATTCAATACCAGTTTCATTGCACGCTAATTTTAAGTTGTGTTTCTTGATGACTGATGCTGGGTAATAAAGTTAAATAATATGATAGCGTGTCAAAGAGTCAGTCTTAAAATCTTGACTTTCTCGTTGGGTCAGCATTACAGGAAGTCTGGCTCAGCAACAATTCAGGTTGAGGTTCACGAGAAGCCAGTCCTGGACCAGGTTATTTGACAGAGTAACTGAGCTTGAACAAATTTGCTTTACTGAACTGAAATATCCTGAAGGTAAGTCAGACTAACTGAAAAAAGCCTGGCTTACTTGGTCCCTGAGGCCTGCACTATGAAACAAGTTCAGCAAATTGGGCAGTGGTGGCCTAGTGGTTTGTAAAGCGAACTTGTCGCCGGTTCGAGCCCCCGGACTGGCAAGAAGTTGAGGTGGGAAAGTGAGAGCGACTGCTTGTTCCAGTCACCACCACTGTGGGCCCTTGAGCAAGGCCCTTAACCCCTGACTGCTCCCCGGGCGCTGCACCGCGGCATTATATAATTATTAGGGCACAAGTAGATTGTAATTACAATTGTATATTTTATTAGCGTGCTGCTTAGATGTATTTTTCTGGCGTGTAAGACGGTTTTAGCCTCTTTTTTCAGCTGCAACCCTGATGGTGTTTTGGAAGCACATACAAGATGAACATAAAAACACAAGTGCTAAGAAGGCTGACTATTGTTCAGAACGCTGCAAATTTCTCACAAGAAGAGCAAACTATAATCCTTAACCCGGTGCAACAAGTTGCAAAAAGCCGCTGACTCTGAGACAGCAAAATTAATATGCTTATCAATATCAGTGCCACCTTGAGAATGTTGCTTGGAAAAAGTTTCAAGATTGAGTTTAATTAGCATCATGCATCACATGACTATGATATTATAGTATAGGCCTCAGGTGCCTGGATTTTGTGTTTTACTGGTGCATATAAACTGACCAGTATGCAGGAATGTGTGAAAGTGGGTGAGGTCCCTTGGATAATGTGTGTAACTTTTAAAACCAGTAACATGTGAATGTACTAGTGTACTCATGCTTTGATGTTTTGCACATAATGTTGGTGCTGCATGTACAGCCCTTATGTCAAATCAGGTTGTTTTAGACGTGCTATATAAATTTCATTTGACAGGGCCGCCATTTAGCTCACTGAGTTAATACCACATGGGCTCAGTCCCTTAGCAGTAGTCATGAGTTCGAGCTCGGCTCAGGACCATTTGCTGCATGTCACTCTCCTCTCTGTCTACCCCCAATTTCACTCTTCTACCAATAAAAAGGGAAAAACTCTCCCCCAAAAAATAACTTTTTTTTGGGATTTGATAACTAAAACACTTACCATAAAAATAGAATTTAACACCATTTATAGTAATTTAACCTATAAAAAAAAGCCTCTGTTGCTGTTCTGAAATGTAATTGCAGGATAATTATCTGAAACTGCAGAAGCTGCTTGTGATTAAGATATAAAATGTAAGTAATGACTATAAATGTGAGTTCTAACGGTTGCCCCCTATAAGCCAGGGGTGCGTTTGATCTACTGTCAGATGGTGATGACAGCAGAGGGGCGGGCACTATCTTGACGGTTTTGTAACCTGTGTTTTGTAAGCGACCAGGAAATAATAATTAAATAACTTGGCGAGCAGGAAGCGAGCATATCGTTAAATTCTGTAATTTCCTGACCTTTGCACCACCGCAGCGTTACACAACACATTATTTATTGAGCTAACAAAGCAGCCGTTGGTCCGCTGTTGAGTTTTGCAGTCGCCGCCAATTGTCGCTAAACCGCGGCGGGACGTCACGCCGCTGGTGTCTGCTCCAGAGGCGGTGCTGGCTGGGAGTGTCTGAGGAGTGACCGCTCCGATAAGACCGCCCTGCCCACTAAATAGCTATATCACAATACAGCAGTATGCCTGAGCAGTTAGCCGTCCGTGTGTAGCTTTTAGCCCCGCAGCGCGACGTCCATACGGAGGAGCTGACAGCAGAGACACGGTGAGTAGCTCCGCTCATAACCTGAGTTAACCTCCGGAGCCGGACAGTCACCTTCAATACTGGCAGGAAAATTATCTTTAATGTAACTTTACACCGCTGAAACTTTAACCCAGATACTTTAAACACTTTCTGACTTCAGTCTAGTCTGCACCAGAGTGTAATAGCGCAGAAAAAGCACACATTAGCTTAAAATTAGCATGTTTTGCTGTAGTGTTAAAACAGGTGTCCTTGTATTTACTATGTAAAACCACCTCCTACATGGCTGGGAAGTTTCCGGGTTTTTAAGCGCATCTTGGAGACATTTGGCTGTTTTTCTTTTTGAATTAGCTTGAAAATGTAGCTTCAAGAAACATTAAAGTCTTTTAACTGACAAAAACAGTAATATAACTTTATTGCCCTTGAAAACAGTTGACACTGGACTTAAGGCTAACATCTGCATTGATATTGGCGCTCATGCCTTTACAAAATAGGCGGTTGAGAACTGTTTTTTATATCTTTGTATACTGTAAATATAACTGTAACTATTTGCAGTATTCTTTTTATACTTTTTCTTTTCTTTTTTAACTTAACTATGGATCATGTGTCTGCACTTGTGTCCTTAATAAAGATTGAATGAATGAATGAAAATTGAATGATACTCTGTAAAGCTGCTATCACTAATATCATTAGATTAAATGGCACTTGCTCGTTGATAACAGCTGAGAATCATCACCTGACTTTTCAGTCCTCTGTGGAGGAGTTTCATAACTAAAATCTGAATGACTTTCAGCTCATTGCTTTGGTTTTCTGGCCTGCAGTTTGTTTCCGTTATTTCACTCACAGCTGTCAGTGATAGTAGTTGTGGTTAAAGGCTTGAAAATGTCATCTACAGATATACTGCTTTACAGTCTGGTGTTAAGGTACTCCAAAAATTCAGGAAATGAGGTATTTGACCATTAAAAAAAAATAAAATCTAACTCGTACTATAAAGCTTTTTGACAGGGATCTCTTAAATAGAATAGAATATTTCTTTATTGATCCTCTATTGGGGGAAATTCAAATTGTTACAGCAGCACCAGAAAAATTTAACAAGAAATGCAAGAAAAAATAACAATAGTTAAGTAAGTAATAGAATAAGTATGTACACAGAAAGATGAATGAATATAATGAGTGCAAACATTTGTTGTCATGAAATTGGAACGAAACCTGTTTTGTCAACATCAGCCAGTGATGCTGATGTTAAATTCTTACTGCAGTTGGGAGGAATGACCTGCGGTAGCTCCTTCTTGCAGGGTGGATGTCGCAGTCTGCTGCTGAAGGAGCTGCTTAAAGCCCCCACAGTCTCGTGCAGCGGGTGAGAGGGGTTGTCCATGATGGACGTGAGCTTTGCTAATATCCTCCTCCTCAATGGAGTCCAGGGAGCAGTCCAGGACAGAACCGGCCCTCCTGACCAGTCTGTTCGGTCTCTTTCTGTCCCTGTCTGTGCTCCCTCCTCCCCAGCAGAGCACTGCATACAAAAGAGCAGATGCCACCTTAGTGTCATAGAATGTCCTGAGCAGAGTCCTGCACACTCCAAAGGACCTCAATCTACTCGGCAGGTGGAGACCACTTTGGCCCTTCTTGTACAGGACGTCTGTTGTTTGACCAGTCCAGTTCATTGTGAGGTGAACACCCAGGTATCTATAGGTCTGCACCATCTCAATGTCCAGACCCTGGATGTTCACCTGTGCAGTCTGGGGTGTCTTCCTCCTGTCGATGACCATCTTCTTCGTGTTACTGGCGTTGAGCTGGAGATGGTTCTGCTCACACCAGTTGACAAAGTCAGTGATGACGGTCCTGTACTCCCGCTCGCCCCCCTCAGATACACACCCGACGATGGCTGTATCATCGGAGGTGACAGCTCCCAGCTATGTAATATACAAGACACTGTGTAGGGTTTCTTCTGGTAGACAAAACATGCAACGTTGACACGTCAGACAACTCTTTGACATTTCTATACTGAAATTAACTTATAGACCAATATATACTGATCAGCTACAGCATAGGTGTCTAAACCATGGAGTAGTGGAAGAAGGTGGCCTGGTCTGATGAATCACGTTTTTCTTTTACGTCATGTGGATGGCTGGGTGAGTGTTGTTTATCTAGGGCAGATATGGCAGCAGGATGCATTGTGGGAAGACGTTAAGCAGCAGAAGGAGGCAGTGTAATGCTCTGGGCAATGCTCTGCTGGGACACATTGGCATTTATACTTTGATACTTTACCTCCTACCTAAACATTGTTGCAGACCACATATACCCCTTCATGGGAGGTCTGATCATCTGATTTAAGTTATTACTAATACACAGCCTTAGCAGAAGTAAAACAACGGTTATGTCCTTCTCTTGTCTCAGATCATGTGGCTGCCTTTGGTTGGGATGACGGCCCTGCCGCACCTGGGCGGGCTCTATGGTGGCTACATCACACGCCAGCATGTGAAGACCTGGTACCCAACCCTGCAGAAACCATCATGGCGTCCACCGAATGCAGCGTTCCCTGTAGTGTGGACGTGTCTGTACACAGGAATGGGGTAAGAGCTGACTGAGTCCTACAATCTCTGTGAAGCACCATCCTTATCTAAGTGATCTTGTTTTGAATGCTGTCATGCAGGTATGGATCCTACCTGATATGGAAAGAGCTCGGAGGTTTCACTGAGGACGCTGTGGTTCCACTGGGACTTTATGGGCTGCAGCTGGCTCTGAACTGGGCCTGGACTCCTATTTTCTTTGGTGCACACAAGCTGAAATGGGTAACACATGAACACAATTATTTATTTTACTTGTGATACCAGATTGGAAGTGTAGAAAGTGTGACAGCTCAGTGTTCCACAAAACACTCTCCCTCTGTCCACTTTAGGCACTGATGGAGATTGTGCTTCTCACTGGGACCGTGGGAGCCACCATGGTGTCCTGGTATTCCATCAGCCGCACAGCTACGTGGCTCCTGGCTCCTTATCTGTCCTGGCTGTGCCTCGCCACCACCCTGAACTACTGCATATGGAGAGATAACCCTGAGGAGAAAGAAGAGTAGACGACATCTGTGAAGAAACTACTGAAAATCTGAATCATCATTAATTTTTTTTTCCAAGTTCCAGCACAGTTTCAACTTTGTTATACATTTTATATTACAAAGTCAAGTTCTCTTAGACCTGTCAGTTTGTGTGTTGGTCGGCCAGTGTGCAAAAAATATTTGAAACATTCTGAGATCATTTGGACCTAGTGTCTGTCCTGCAGATTACCTTCTCGGACCCACATGTGCTGGCAGCATTTTACACCTGTTAAACTGTTAAGCTGTAAGGCAGCGTGCTACTGATATAATTTTATTAACAAAATCTAATGGATCTTTACTAAAAAAAAAAAAAAAGCTAAAATTTGTCAACATCCCTACTGGACACAAACATGCACTATGGGTCAGGCAGCATGATTAAATTAAAAAGAAAGACACTGATTTTTTTGTGTGTGTGTTTTTTAATTGAAATGTAAAACTGAATTTATTTGCTTTTTTTATGAAGAATATCCCAAGTGTGAATTCTTATGTTGTGATTCATGTAACACTCATCAGTTTGACTCGCTATGTAATAAATAAATAAATAAATGGATACATTTTCTACACTTCTACATACAATCTCTTATTTTTCAAGCAAAATATTAAACTGTCGGGAAACCGGATGTTTTCCTTGAAGGCAGCCATGATAACGGAACACAAGCTTAAGGCTTTCCCTCTCAAGCACCACAAGGCTTATATTATACTGCTATATAATACTACATTGGACAGTTGGGGCAGTGGTGGTTTGTGAAGCAAACTTGTAACTGGTGGGTCGCCGGTTTGAGTCCCCTTGAGCAAGGCCCTTAACCCCTGACTGCTCCCCAGGTGCTGCACCACGGCAGCCCACTGCTCCTAGTATGTATATTTAACTATGAATAGGATGGGTCAAATGCATAGAAGGATTTCCCCAAGGGGATCAATAAAGGTTAGATTATTCAAAAAAATACTGTTTTTAAATGAAAAGTAATGGAAGGATGCCCAGTGTAAAGATTTCATTACTTTTTTTTTTAGGAGTTATCAAATCAAATCCAATCAAATTTTATTTGTAGAGCACTTTTCATACATTACAAAGTGCTTCACATGTTAGAAATAAAACACATTCATATCCCACCCCAACCCCACATTACCTACAATACAAAAGTTAAAAACAGTTCTGATAATGGCCGGGCACTGACGAACCAGGAGGGAAATCAAATTTCTATTTTAGTTTAGAAAATACATAATTAGAGATTTGCAATGTTACAAGATTCTGCTCATTTGAAGTCTTTCTGGATAATATTACAATCTGCTGTGATAATGTAGCACCAGTAGAGAAAACAACGTGTAGGAGTTATTGCTGTGTATCTGTGGAGAAAATTCCATCACAGTCACCCTTTTTTATTATGCAAATCACAGGCTATACAAATAATATCTGCAGTTTGCAAAGCTGATTCATAAATATAACAAAACAGACCATACAGATACTAATAATAAGCTTTATTTCTATACAAGCAACGACAAAAGAAAGGAAATGGAGAGAACAGTTATTTTTCAGGAGCTTTCTCTGGAACATCTTCTGGCGATTTGGAGGAGAATCGCTCCATTAACGTCTTCCACAAGCTCTTCTTTTCCTCGTCCATCTGCTGCATGCTCCCTGCAAAATGAAAATAAAGGACGTCATATATATATATGCATATATATCTCTCCACAAGTTAACTGGAACAAAGGGGTGTTTTGTAAATAACCAATGTGATGGTTGGAGTTCATACCTGACAAAAGCAACCTGCACTCCTCCACTGCTACTCCAGTAAAGCTTGTGTCTCTTACACGAGGAAACTGAATGAAAAAACAGATTTTAACATTAAATACATTGAAGACTCTCATTACATTTTAGCAGCTTTCACACAGGAATAGATTTAAAAAAAAAAAAATCACATTCACATAAAACTTTAGGAGGGCTGGTGCATTTATTAGTTTTCAGATGTTTGTCTGTGAAGGTTCTCAGTCATCCAGGTCATGGTTATCCTCGTAGTTTCAATTGTAGCATCTGGACTTGCTTGAGTTTGTTGAAGATGGTTCACCTCTCATCCAAGAGGCTTCATCAGTTCTAAACTGACTGGTTGGGAGTTCCAGATTTTATACTCTTCAGGATCCATTAACACTATTGAAACTCCAGTCTGCTGGTTGAGTGTTGCCCCTCGCATCACTATGCGAGTTGTTAGGTCCTTCCCTCTCACAGTGGGTTCGTTAGGGTCCGTTTTGGCCAGGTGTGAATGGAGCCAATGCGAGTAGTTAGGTCCTTCCCTCTCACAATGGGGTTCGTTAAGGGCCCTTTGTGGCCGGGTGAGAATGGGAGAGGGGGGTTGAAGGAGGCCATCTATGTTAAACTGGAAAAAACATCTTTAAACAGAGGGGGAGGCTTGAGACATCACCTCTCACCAGTATACAATGCAGTTTTACATTCTCTACCCAGAAAGAACAGAACCCGTTCTCACCTGGCCACAAAGGGCCCTAACAATTCCCATTGTGAGAGGGAAGGACCTAACCAATCGCACAGTGAGGGAGGGGCAACACACACCCAGCAGACTGAAGCTTCAATAGTGTTAAAGGCTCCTGAAAAGTATAAAATCTGGAACTCCCAACCAGTCAGTTTAGAACTGATGAAGCCTCTTGGATGAGAGGTGAAACGTCTTTGATAAACTCAAGCAAGTCCAGATGCTACGATTTCAGATGTTTGGCTTTTTTTCTGCATATTTCCGATGTTAACTCACTGGAGAGGATAAGTATAAACACTTTAGTTTACATGAATGTGACAGATTAACAGCTTTCATCCGTGTGTTTTGATAAAGTGTCTCTCTGGACAAACATTGGTAACCAAAGCATATGAGTCATCCAGAAGAAGGAGACGAACCATCTGCCATATGAGTCTCATGTGAGTGTTAGTAGTCTTTATAGTTCAAATTAAAAGGTGAACAATCCCTCTGTTGGCAAAACATTACCCTCAAGTGCTTTTCTAGCACAATACATATATAATGTATAAAGATCTTTGGACTAACTTTAACATGTTTTATTATCCTTAACCCAGAAAAACGGTGTCCTCACAGCTGTGGAGGGAAATGTGGTGTCTGCAGAGGGATTTGCTTTTCATCTGATGCCTGCACTGTAATTCACACACAATTAGAAAAGCACCTGGGATATGTGAATATATATACTTACTCGTTGTCTGTATAAGTTGCCATTAATGCGAGCCAAACTTTCATACATCTGGTCACATTTCTCTGGGTCTGAGATCTAGAAGGAAAAAGTAAGTGGTTAAAATTTATAGAACTCAACAGGAACCCAATAAGAAAACTGTTGAGTTAAAAGATTTAATATAACAAACATGTCACATTTTATTAATTCAAGATATGTTTTAAATGAAAATTTTAATATTTAATCTCAAAAACTAGTAACTTTAGAGTCCAACCAGGTATTGCTACAGGTGTAAACTGCATGTTGGGTGAAAGTTGCAGTGCAGTACACCGATCAGCCACAACATTAAAACCAAGGAGAGCTGACGTGAATAACATTTATTATCTCGTTACAATGGCACCTGTCAAGAGGTGAGATATTTTAGGCAGCAAGTGAACGGTCACTTCTTGAAGTTGATGTGCTGGAAACAGGAAATATGGGCAGGCATAAGTATCTGAGTGACTATGACAAGGGTCAGATTGTGATGGCGAAAAATGAGGTCAGAGCACCTCCCACTGTTCCTGGTAAACAGCGTTTTGTACCAACGGTGGTTCGAGAAGGGACTGGTGACACGGCAACACAGGCAGCACAGACTGTAAGAAGCAAGGGCTGGCCCATATTTTCCAATCCCACAAGAGAGCTTCTGTAGCACAAATTGCTGAACACCTTAATGCTGGCTGTGACAGAAAAGTGTCAGAACACACTGCTTGCTGTGTTCGTAGCTACAGGCTGGTCAGAGTGATCATTCTGACTCCTGTCCTCCACTGAAAGCACTTTTAATGGGCACATGAGCACCAGAACTGGATCATAGAGCAGTGGATGAAGTTGGCCTGGTTTGATGACACATTTTCCTTTACATCACGTGGAAGGCTGTGTGTCGTTTATCTGGGGAAGACATGGCAGAAAGCACTGTGGGAAGAAGGCAAGCCGGAAGAGGCACTGTGATGCTCTGAGCAATGCTCTGCTGGGAGACCCTAGGTCCTGGCATTCATGTATGTTACTTTGACACCTAAACATTGTTGGAGACCATGTGCACCTCTTGGTGGCAGCTGTATTCCCTGATAGCAGTGGTCTCTTCCTGCAGGATAATGCTCTCTGCCACACTGCAAATGTTGCTCGGGAATGATTTGAGGAACATGACGGAGAGTTCAAGGTGTTGAGTTGACCTCCAAATATCCCAGATTTCCAACCGATCAAGCATCTGTGTGATGTGCTGGAAAAACAAGTCTGATCCATGGAGGCTCCACTTCAACCGACAGGACTTTAAAGGATCTGCTGCTAACATCTTGGTGCCTGATACCACAGGACACCTTTAGACGTCTTGTGAAGCCCATGTCTCGATGGGTCAAAATTGTTTTGGTGGAATAAGAGGGGCTGACATAATATTAGACAGGTGGTGGTAATGTTGTGGCTTATTGGTGTATATTTTCGGTTGAATATGTGTTGTTTGGAGTTTAATTTCCAGTGACATTTACCTAAAATCATCTGTTATCTTTGCTATTAGTATTATGAATTTCCCCAGTTAATTATTATTTCAGCTGTTATGCATACAGTATCTTGGTCAAAATTCTTTAGCAACCAAAACTGACCATTTTAAAAATCTAAATATGATTTTTGTCAAGTGTTTACATTAAAAATGCATGTTAGTCGATATCATATTTTAACTGTGGTATACTAACTTGCCCTAAAACTACGTTAGTAGATGAAAATATGGAATCATTTTCTAAGACATGTCATAAAAATATAAATATATAACAGCAAATTCAGTTCCACTCTTCCACTTACGAAACACTGTTTACATCATGACAACTTTGGCTCTCACTGCCTCTTAAACCGGTTCATTCAGGTTATATGCTAACGTGATTAAAAGTGTAGCTGTGATATAAAGAGCCTACAAACACTGCTAGTTATTCATTAACATTACTCTCTACAGTTTCATCTACAGCGTCCAGGATAAGGAGGCTTCACAGGCATCAACAACCGGACAGGACAGACAAGGTCGACAGCTGGTAGCACTTCTTACTCCTCTTAGCTTAGCTCGGTGTTGTGCAGCACAGCAGAGTCGTGTGCTGCGGACAGCCGGGCGCTTACCTGCGTGTTTTCACCTTCACGGAAGGCAGAAGCGACTCTCTGCCGCAAAAACGTCCCCAAATCCCGGCCTTTCTTGGTCTCGTCCCGCGGCCATTCCTCGCAGAGCTTCAAGAACCGACGGTACCTGGTCGCAGACATCTTTGGACATGTAATAATTCGACTGGCGACGTAGGAAGTTTGAGCTTTTTCGCGCACCGTACTTGTGTCGCACCTAAAGTCTTCCCCCTCCTGTCCGTGTGTTCCCCTCGTTGCCGCTACCGTCGTCATACCGCACGTTAGCAAAGATGAGCGGAGCAAACGGTAAAAAGGGCCCTTCGTCCGGTGTCATGGACTGGATCAGCTCGGCTTGTCGGTTCGCAACAGACAGAAACGACTTCAGAAGGTGAGACTATGTGGATAATATAATATGTAGTGTGTTTGTGTGGCTGCTAGCGGCGCTGCTAGCGTTAGCATAGACTGCAGCAATGGGGAGATTTGTCCTTGCGCTGTCCAGCCTCTCTCAAATTTCTGTGCTTTAACTACAGAGCTGATTTGATTGTTAATCCAATTACAAATCTAGCCATTCACCAAGTTAACAGAAGAAACTTTTTATGGTTTCAGCTGGAGCTTCAACCAACTATAATTTTCACTGCTGGGAAATGGTTGATTATGTTCTTGATTAATCGATTATTGTTAAATGCCAGAAAATAGTGAAAAAATTTGTTTACCTAAGGCCAAGATGACGTCATCAAATGTCTCATTATTATGTCCACAACTCAAAGATCTTCAGTTTTCTGTCAAAGAATAGGAAGAAACCAGAATTTATGCAAACTTAAGAAGTTGGATTAAGAGAATTTTGACTTTTTTCCTAAAGAAAATTACTCAATACACTTAATCGACTACCAGTATAGTTACAGAGCAGTTTTATAGTTGACATCACACAGACTAAACGTTTCCACTCTACCCATCCATCCATTTTCTATACAGCGCTTAATCCTTTATAGGATTGTGGAGGGACTGGAGCCTTACCCAGCTGACTTAGGGTACACCCTGGACAGGTCGCCAGTCCAGCACAGGGCCTGTTTCAGCTCTAGTTCCAGCTTTTTCCCTGTGAGAGGACTGACTGTTTTTTTTTTGCCTTTAAAACTGAATGTCTATTTAGTTTTAAATTGTTGATTAGAGAGAGAAAAAACATTTAAAGGCACCACCTTGGGTTCTGACACATTACAATTGGCATTTTCTAATAACCTATAAATTAAATGATTCATTGAATAACAGAGAGAATATATGTCAGATTAATCTATAATTTGCATTTTACTGCACATATTCTATGGGCACATGGCACATAAAACTCCAGCCCCATCTGCAGCCCCATTTGCTTATCAAACCCTGTTGTCACTGTCAAGTATTTATTGGCACTGAGCAAAGAAACTAACAGGCCTGTGGCCCCAGACTGCTACACGCCTTCTTTGCATAAATAGTTTTGTCTACTTCAGCTGTGAATTTGCTCCAGAAACTGCGTTCCGACAACACAGTACGGCCTTTGCAGGTCTTCCTTAATGCCCTGATCCTGGGACCCTGTCAGAATCTAGTTTCATTATCTTTATTATTTTAGTTTTGGCTCATATTAGAGGAATCTATTAGAGGTAGGAAAATAATGTAATGGTTATCAATATCAGTGTACATGCACTACTGAGAAATGGCCAAATATGCCTTTCTTTCTCTCCCCACATTTTATGGTGGCTAATATGCCCCCCAAAGATTCTAAAATATCTATACAAAGTGCATCCTCAGCAGAAAAATGTCATGTCCACTGCATCATGTCTTTAAAAAACACAGTTTAGTTGATTCTTAGTGTTTGAAACACATACTATGTGACCACTACATCTCCAGTGGGGTTCTTACCGGAGGTCTTTATTGCATGTCACACCTCACGCCCCACATATTCTGCCTATATCTCCATTGGTTCTGTGATCATGTCCAAAATAATGTCTGTCAGCTTATGTATCAGTTGGATTTAGCCTAAAAAATCCAGCACCCGTGTGGCTGTTTTTTATAAAGCAATGTTTAAACCAAATCAAATTTGGAACCGCAATTTGTTTAGCTGAAAAAACTGCTCACAATGCACAGACAGTGCAACAAATGGGGGTTGATTGGGGGCCTGGCAGGTCATTGTTGCTTTGGGCCCCACAGGACGTCAATCTGGCCAGTGTCACTGTGTGGTATTTTTATTATCAGTTGATCAGAAGATATGAATATTAATTCTGCTTGCTGATGTTGTAAGATTAAACTAAAGAATCTTTGTTTTTTCTTTTTCAGGAATCTTCTGGTCAACTTAGGTCTGTTTGCAGCTGGTGTTTGGGTTGCAAGGAATCTCTCAGATTTCGACCTGATGTCTCCTCAGCCAGTGACATAACCAAAACCAGGATGATGGTGAGATCATCTTCTGAATTAAAGCCAGACGGAGGTGCTGCCTGTTTGCACACCTCTAATGACCAACACCAGAACCTATTTATCATGAAGATCTGTTTTAACTCCATTGCCAAAATGATAAATTATTTGTTTTAAAAGAGGTGCGTATCTGTAACTGACATGATGTCTCTGCTCCTTTAGGTGTCTTGGACCAAGAAGAAACAAGGGACATGAAAAAAATACTCATGGAAAGTTTTTATGACTAGTTATACCTGAATTTGCTTTTTTTATTTTCATTTTTGTGTAGATGACATGAAAACAAATGATTACATTTAATTAGTGTCCCTGTTCTTGTTGTCTTTGAATCTCAGATTTTCTTAGCTTCCATTTGGGAAAGTGCATCAGAAACATGTCTAGTTACATTTGACTATTTGACTCCTGTGTTGTGTGATTTATGCAGCTATGTCCACTCAGGAGCTCTTTGTTGCTGCAGCTCGTAAATGTCTGTCTGCTGGGAGAAAATCTCTCTCCGTTCCTCAGAGTCTGGACTTGGCCGCTCATGTATCGGCTGTTGATTTGGGGTTGAAACCTGCTCTTCTGTACGACAGTAACGGTGCCTGTTCAGAGCAGGTGCAGCAGTATTTGAGCTCTTTGCAGTCTCTCCAGCTTGTGTCTAAACCACTTGTCACACTGGATTTAAATGGAAACAGCCTCATTGTTAATCCAGTTACAGTCACATTGAACCTTGAGCAGGTTCTTTGTAGCAGCAGTGTGGCTGTGATTGACGTCTGCCACTCTCTGGAGAAGCCTGCCATCTCCAACCCACTGAGAGGAGAGCTGAAGAGCATGATACAAGATTTACTGCTTCTTCTTGGAGAGTTTCAGCAACTCAAGGAGGCCGAGAAGGTTCTTTATGTTGGAGAGAAATCTGAGGAATGGAACCTGTGCACAGTGTTTGGGCTGTTGTTGGGTTACCCCGTCACCTACTGGTTTGATCATGCAAAGAGCTTTGAAAATTGTCTGTCCATGACTCCCCTAATGGTGGTTACAGCTTCAGCAACATGGCAGTCAGACACTGCAGGTCACAGATCTTATCTGTATTCATTCAGCATCCCAGCTGCTCTGCACGAAGAGACGCAGACCAACCTGGAAAACTGGAAGCTGTGTCTACAAGACAAATTTGAGCAGCAGCACGTCCTACAGGATCTCACTATTACTCAGTCCATAGTCACTTTACCCTCAGTCTGTTTGTGATGCTAGAATAAGTTTTTCTTTAAAATAAAATGCTCTGGAATATGTGGGTTTATTTATCACTTCATTAAAGTGTGTCGGAACAGCAGTTTATTTTGTAATGTGCAGTGGTATTTAAATTCAAACTTCATTATGATGGAAGCAGCTAAACAAAGTTACCACATGAATTTCAAAACACTTCTTTGGATGACTGTCATCATTCTTCAGTTACTGTCATTCATTCTTGACACTAAAGTTACATTAAGAAAAATGTGCTTCAAGTGGAAAATTCACTTCATTTTTATTTATATAGCTCCAAATCACGTGTTACTGAACTAGTAAAAATGAATAAAACATTGGGTAAGGGTAAAGCTGGCATACTTCATTTTAAGTTTATTAATTTATTTATTGATTTAAAATTTGCCCAGTGAATATGTATACTTGAAAAGCATTGCACTGAATGTGCATAGGTCAGTAGGTCATTGTGATAAAGCTTAATGTTAGTTCCACTACAGGAGAGACCTGTCTGTATCAGCAATCGGCCAAAAGGAGTTGGGAAAATATCGGCATATTGGAAAGAAATCCAATATTGTGCATTCCTGGTCAAGACCTTACAACATCCAGTAATTTAATAAAGAAGCACATGACCAAACCCCTCATTAAACAGTCAGACAGCTTTTATTTTGAAACAAATTACAAGTTTTATTTCGAATACTCGAAAATGCCATTTGCTTCTTGGGCATTTCCAAAATCAGCTCTGCCAAATAATGCATCCACCCCTCATACATCCTGACAGACGTGCAGATCAAATAATGTTAGTCGCGTTATATTATGGGATGTTTTTCCTCAACAAACACTCACTTGGTTTGAGGAAGGAAAAGATGTTATGATAAATATCTGCACATCATTCTGGAGATGCATGGATCAAATGGTTTAATGTATTTGAGTTGTTTATACTCTTGAATTTAAGTCATTTAATTCGGACCTAAGCTTAAAACATTACTTCATAGTTAAAACGAGCAATATATCCACCTCTTACACTAAGAAGGGACACATCAATTCAAACCCCCTTCCCAGATGAATCTGACACAGACTATTGCATCGATTACAAGCACTATATTGCCAAATCCCAATCTCTACCTTTAAGGCTTAATGCTGCATTTGATGGTACCTGGGAACTCTGAATTTCTGGCCTCCAATTAAGAAAAATCTAAGAAAACACCAACAGGAAACCGATTTCCTACTATGTACCATACTCACACAGGTAAGTTTTCTGAATATAAATTTCCATATTCCATGCCATTCCTCAAACATAGCAGCCTGCACAGTAAATGGGAAATAGATACAGCATCTCTACATTGAATGAGTGTAAAGGTGCAATGTAGAAGACTTGTAAATACATATAGCACCAAGCTACTATCTGCTATGTAAAGATATAATGGGTTCCTAGGCAGAGAATGAAGTCACGCTGTGTGTGTTATAATCTGAGCTTTAGGAGCTGGTTCAGCCACACTGGACTGTAACATTCAGCTGGTGTCTCAAAAAATACAAAACAAATAATTTAAAAACAAAGTAATCTATGTTTGTGATTTTTGTGCACTTTTTAAATTTCAGGTCTGTCTAAGAGGCAGGAAAGATAACGTTAAACGAGTAAACATCTCGTCACAGCCATTCAGTGTATTTTACAGTTCTTGTGTGGGTTAATGGTTGTGACTGGGTTCATTTTGTTGGCTCTCGTGCATACAACCTTTCTGGTCGTAAATAAAACATGTTTGAAGAGGGACTAGAGGGATTAGACAACATATCTTTTGCTCCCTGTTTGCTTCTCTGTTTGAAGCAGTAACTCTTTTCAACATATCACCCCTGGCTGGCAGAGAGCTCTCAGCCCTCTCTGCCTTGTAGCAATATTCTTGAACACTCTTGAACATTATTGCACTTTTTTGCTTAGAGTGTATATTACACTTATTGTACATTTTATATATTTTTTGTTATAGTTTATAGCTTATTTATATTTATGTATGGTGGTGGTAACTTTACACTTTCTACTGTAACGGCCAAATTTTACCCTCGGGTATTAATAAAGTATTTCTATTCTATTCTGTTTGTTCATATAATAAACTATATGTCCTTTGACACGCGGTTTTGTTTGTAGAAAATCAACAAACCAACACAGAGGCAGCAATTTTACCAATTTGTGCATCAAACACGCAGAGATCGAAAATGACGTAATTTCGAGGTCCATCAAATGCAGGATATAGCCTCACAGTCTTAACTGATGTCACCTGTAGTTCATTTTTAAATGATCTGTTTACTGGACCCAGAAATGGCTCTTCTGCTAATAAGTTGCATTACCAAGACCCACAAGCCCTTTCCTATGAAGGACAATAACTATCATGATTATCATTGACATTCGATTATTCTGCATACAGTATGTGAGTGTAGACGTGTCGGTTTTTGCCCTACTCTGATAACAGCAGCAAGTATTCCTGGAGTGCAGCTGATTCTTCCTTTTGCACCACTTAATCCTGTAGTTATTTTGTTAAATCTGAGGTAGTTTACCAGTATTTTGACCAGCTGAACATATACGATTCAAACTTAAGGTCCATAACAGTCAGAGGGGCTGAATGAGTGAAAGCACTTCACCACAGCGGCCGCTCACTTTCAGCCCAGCCAGGTGGTCGGCTCTGGTGGCACCAATGTTCAGGATGGCGACCGGCATTCTCCTGTCACTGGCTGCCAGTAGAAACCTGTATCCTGAGTACACCTTGGGAACAACAAAGAGGAATTCAATTCAATGGAAAAGTCCAGGAAATATGTGTTGTAAGCTCATGTTATTTTGACCAACTTACTTTGCATGTTCTTCTTAAACCTACCTGTAACGACGACCCTACGACTAGCACCGCGTCCGACTCTGCCAGTCTGTCGTGCACAAACTGTACAGTTGCTTTGTTCACAGTGTCTCCAAAAAACGTGACCTCTGGCTTCAGTATCCCTCCACAGTCCTCACAGGAGGGAACTCTGAAGTGGAGGACCTGCTCGTCATCTAAGAAGACGTCACCGTCCGGAGCCACAGCAGCTGCCTGAGCTGTCCAGTCTGGGTTTAATGTTAGAAATCTCCTCTGCAGCTCCTCCCTCGCTGAGATGGCACCACAGCCGAGACACACCACCCTGAGGACACCAAGAGTTCATCCTGAAAACGTCAGTTTAGCCTCATAACAAAAACAGATTTCCTATTTAGTCCTGGTGTTGCAGAGAGTTTGTGTTTGATTTGATCAGGTTTTGAAATTTCTATCACCAAACCAACATGATAAAGGTTTTATTTGGGGTACTCAAGTGATCCACCCTGCAGTATTTTGGTGTAAATTAATTTTTAATAGCACTGTTCATTACTTTAGCTTAAAACAAAATAGAGAAAATTCTTCTATAATAGTCAGTTTAATAAATTAACCATGCATCACCTTAATCAACAACAGTAAAATGCTGTTTATACATTAATGCTAAAATAAAATAAAAGTAAAAGGAGCCATGTTGACTCATGAGAACGTCGTCTGTAATGCTGCTGGTGTCCTCAAAAGCTTTGAGGCGTCTGTTGTTCCAAACTCCCAGGACGTCAGCATCTCCTTCCTGCCTTTCCAATAATTGAATAGTATAACACTCAACGGGGATATTTTTTGAATTATAAGCATTTTTTTCTATTATTTTTGTGGGGGGAGAGTTTTTCCTTTATTGATAGAGGCAGAGTGAAATTGGGGGTAGAGAGGAGAGTGACATGCAGCAAAGCGTCTTGAGCCGGACTTGAACTCATGACCACTGCTGGGGAACTGAGCATGTGGTATCGCCTTAACTCAGTGAGCTAAACGGCGCCCTGAATTATAAGCATTCTGACACTTCAAGTACATTTTGCTGGTAAAACACATACTCTTGATTTTGCACAGTATTTTCATGTTGCACTACTGCTACTGCTCCTCTTTTAAAGCATGTGAACACTTCCTTTCTGATTGAATAATGTGTGAGATGATGTTTCCTCACCTGTGGGCACAGCCGTGAAGCTCCGTCAGCCTTTTCTGTCCTGCCTTTGAGTGAAGAGCGTCCACATTCTGTGTAACCAGCCAGTGAAGCTTCCCTCTCTCCTCCCACCGTTGCAGCACCTTGTGAGCAGAGTTTGGCTGGTGGGAGGAAAACTGCGGCCAGCCGACAAAGTTTCTGGCCCAGTATCTCTGACGGGACTTTGCACTGCGGACAAACTCTGCGTGCTGCATGGGTCGTCTGTCAGTGCGAGCGTACAGCCCGACTCCCTCTGAGCGGTAATCGGGGATGCCTGACTCTGTGGAGAGACCTGCTCCAGTGATGGCAAACAGGCGTCTGGCTCGGCTCACAAAGTCCTGCAGCTGCTCCAGAGACTGAGCATCAGTGGTGCTGCAGGCCGGGACAAAACTCAACATACCTGCAGGGACTGAGGAGGCTCTCCTTATAGGTGCTGTGTGTGGTGTGACCACCCGCCATGGCAGTCTCATCTGAAACAGGACAAACAGTGATAAAGGCTGAAAACAACACACATTGGTTGTGTATGTTTTATCACTGATGACATGGAAGTTTGCTTCCAATTTAGCAGGGGTCGATGCTGCGTCCACTATACCTGGACAGGTAAAATCTTGACTAAATTGTTGCTGAAAGGCTAAAGAATCTTTCCAATACAGTCTCTGATTTGTGAAACCTTTATTATATCTGTGAAAATGTACACAGTGTAGATGTCACTGCATTTCTTGCATGTAGACTACTTTAGACCACGGTCAGAGATAAATCCACTGTATAGAGACTTGAAAAACCTGGGCTGGATTGTCCCAGAGAGTTTAAAGAATATTTTAAAACACAGTTTCCAATTTGTGAAACTTTAATCTGAAAATTCTCAGGTTTTAAGTGTGAAAAAGAGAGTGAAATATCCTTTTTGGTTGCATTTTCACATAAAGAATAAAGGTTTCACAAATTTGAAAGTGGTTTCAGACAGCAGTAAAGATTTACCTAAAATATCCAACACGGATAAACATTATTAAAATATGGGAAAGAACAGAAACTCGGTCGCTCAGCACTGTAAGCTGAGTTTTCCATAACTTTTCTCTTAACCGCAAACATTGCAGGTTGACTTTAGCTTCTTCTTCCACTGTGGGGCAGCAAGTCACTGACAGTGAATGCTAACTGTCAGGTAGCTATGAGGCTATGCTAACACACCTGCTTACCATAACAACATTTGCATTATACTGTGTATACAGTACTAATGTCGACAGAACCTAAATATATAAAACAAAAATATGAAAACATAGCAAAAAACATTCTCAACAGTCACTTAGCTGCTGTCCTTCAGAGCATATTTCTATCGGTAACCACCCGCTAGCTAACTTAGTTTACCTTCCTCAGCTACTTTACCTTCTTTGTCACACACAGTGGTGGCTACAGTGTAAAGTGACTGTAGTTATCAGCAGCAGAGAGTGTCAGCAGCTGGAAAGAGTTGTTCAATAACATGACAAACCACAACAGGCTGATATAACATGGGAACCTTTCTCACATTGACATTGACATTGACAGGAAGTACCTGCTTTAACGTAACACCAAACACAACCGAGCTGTAGTCTGGGAGTTGTAGTCCAGTTATTTTAGCTCAAGATTTGACTTATTAACTGTAGATGTAGGCACAAAATGGATTTTAATGACTAGCACTAATGAATATATGTATTTTAGTTATTTATACAAGTTACTGCTGATAATACACAACTGTTGTTATTTTGAACTGAGCTCTAGTAACTTAGCACATTTTGCTAACATTTCATAATCAGATTACAAAATGTAATGTTTACCTGATGCATGACTCACGATGATTTAATGTATGAATTAATGCAGGATGCATAACTAATTCCTGATATGTGAAGTTATTTTTTAAAATGAAAATGGTCATCAGATGCAAACATTCACATAATAAACACAATCCCAGATGTAGCTAACTTGATCACATATCACTTAATGTATGTAATGATCTATTTATTGTGAACCAGTCATATGAAGTCATAGTAACTTGATAATTTGTTAATGTTGAGCTGCAGGAATTAATATGATACATCCTGAATGAATTAGGGTATATATATGACTTAATTAAGCATTACTTAAGCATCTGATTTGTACCTTGATTGTAAAGTGTTTCCCATATATTCACTGGTGTCCTTGTAATAAACTTGAAAAATACAAATAATATAGGAAAATATGACGAAATAGCATTACACAACTTGCACAGACTGCCTCTAATGTAGAACCTGTTTTTTTTTTTACATCATTTTCTGTAATCTCTGTCTGTGTTGCAACCAAACCTTGAGTCTCAAACATTCGAACAGAGGTCCATTTAAGCACCCACACATCTTACACTTTACATTCTAACTTTCATTTTAATGTTTATTAAATAAACGTGATACAACTTGCCCCTGTGCACAGAATTTAGACAAAACCTAGTCACATTTATACATGATTATATGTTTAGATTCTACACAAACTGAGTTTACATTCATATTTATTCAGAGTTGTAGTAATCTTTGTGTGATACAGTGCTTAACAAAGTGCTGGGCATCCTGTCAGCCTCCTTGTGTGACACTTTGCTGAGAAAATGTGTTTTCAGGTAAGAAAACATTGGTGCTGCAACACGGTGTGTAAGATTACAAGTAATTCTGAGTTATGATGACGTCTGAATGATGCAAAAATGCACAAAAGAAGTGACCATGTAGTGCCTAACCAGTCATTCAGTTCAGTTTTTGCATAAATATTATGATACCAGTGATGGTTTGCAGTCATCAGATATGAACAGAACAAATATTTGGATGAAGAACAACTGAGAAGCTCAGAGAAACATAGTGTTGTTTTCTTCCGTGTGTCCATTAGAATATGCTGCATACGTCCTGATTACAAAACTCCAAGATATCTGTTATAAAGAAACACATGAACATTAGTATTATAATTATGCAAGAGTTTAAATGTATATCTGACATATACAACAATTAGTCAGTGCATTGGGTTTAGTCGTACCAGAGTGTGTGCAGTTGAAAACAGCTTCCACATGAGTGTAAAACTCCTCTCCAAGGATGGAGCGGTAGTCCATGTGGCTGGTGTGGACGAAACACTGTGTGGCATCTTTAAACAGCACATCACTTTCTCCATATTTCTGAGACTCAAAGAGGTTGAACTCTGGGTTTGGGGTGGCTGCCAAAGTCTCCTATAAGGTTAAAAGAAACAGTTTTAAAATTTAAAAGATAAACATTCACCTAAACACTCCCTGTGTCCTTTCTGTGAAGCTAGACAGATCATAATTTAGGTGTCGGTCCTGATTTACTGACATACATCAGAGGAAGCAAAAAACGTGGATTGATGGCAACAATCACTGCTGGCAGTGTGGTTGGATCTCAATCATCTTTTGGTGGGAACCACACTGTGCA
Source organism: Chromis chromis (assembly GCA_900302755.1). NCBI lineage: Eukaryota > Metazoa > Chordata > Actinopteri > Pomacentridae > Chromis > Chromis chromis. The sequence continues at coordinate 23,660 of OMNN01097804.1, forward strand.
TGTAGTGTACAAAACGTTATTCTTTGATGAGCTCAATCCTGACTCACTGAAACATTTTGACAATATTGGAGTATTTTATTCACACAAAGAGACAAAGTTTTTGTGTTTTTATTTCTCAAAGTAAAGTATCAAATTGTCCTAAATGTGATGGCAAAAAACATCTTTGACCCTTTCAGGGCTTTTATGCCATCTGTTCAAGATGCAGCTCCAAAGGTTGAGTATACACTTCTAATTCAGTACACTTTTTGACACATTTAGCAAATATTTCCTCGTGGTCCTTTAGCTGTACGTTGTGTGCATGCTGAAAAAAATGTGGCGTTCATACACAGCCCTGCCTCTGTAAATCTGGCACATGCTAACTACACCTTTAAAGGTTTACTTGAGTTGCTACAGAGCTCTGTAAGCTATTGTTGTCTCACAGTGCACAGTGCTGTCTTCCATTGCTGCTTTCTTCCTTTAAGTCTCAGAAGAGCAGCATCGTTTCTATTTGTCTAACAGTCTGCCACGACACTGAGTAGCTAATCCCAATGGGATTAATGTTCCACTTAATTTAAAACAAACTGACCTGTGACTTCATAAGGAAGTCGTACACTCGTGCTGTGAGCACTGGCCGTGTCATGATGGTATTTGGCGGGATGACTCCCAGGTTACAGCTCTCCCACTCTGTGAATGGGGCACGACGACCGTCACCACACAGCAGCTCAAAGTCTGATGATGTCCACCCCTCTGCCCAACTGGTGGAGCTTAAACCTGAAGTACAACAGCAACATAATCAATATACAGTCAGGCAGCATCATTAAGTGCGTGTGTTTATGTCAAATCTTTATCTTGAATATCTCACTGAGGATGTTTGCCTGAAGGTTGTGCTGCTCAATAAAGGCCACATCACCGTAGCTTTTACCAGTGGGATCTCCAACCAGGCACCTGTGAATAATGACTAATTATATAGCACAAATTTACAACGTATATCATCTCAAGGTACTTCACATAGTAAATGAGAAGACCTTACAGAATTACAGAGAGAAACTCAACAAATCCAAAGATTCCATTGGATTGCTTTTGAGCAGCACTTGGCAACAATGGGAAGAAAAAACTCTCCCTTTAATAGAAAAAAACCTTCGGCAGAACCAGGTTCAGGGAAGGCAGCCATCTGCCTCAACCGGTCACGGTGAGGATAAAAGGGAGAGAGACCAAGATAGCAGGTGAAAGACAAACAATGCATCGGAGAACAATATACACTTGGAAGGTCAGTGAGACCTGTAACCTTACCTGAAATCTGAAAGTCTATGGCCACAAAAACTTAATGAGTCAAGGATCAGTCAGTTCAGCCAAATGATTTCACTTTTTTCCTCACTGATAGATTTGGTTTTAATTGTAATACATATTTCTCAAATAATGTCTTTAAAAAATGTGTTTTCAATGTAATACAGTGGATGTGATAATTAGTGATACTGTGTTTTGTGGATTATCATGTCTCCCGCTGCTTATTCTAACGCATTTCAGCTCATTTTGTTTTATAGCCCACAAATGAATTGTCTTGATTCATTCTCATGACTGCCATCAGTGTTGCTGGTGGCCACCACATTTAGCTGTTTTTCTTCTCAGTAGACACAAATTTAGAGGTAAACTGGTGAACATACTGGAGTATTAGGAACCAAAAGCCAGATATTTCTCTCAGGAGTTGGTGGAGACCAAAGTAGAGCTAAAGACAGAAAATATTCAACTTAAATTTGCTAATGCATTTCAGTGGCAACAGATATCCAGAACAAACTAAACCAAAACTTCCTTAATGGCTGGATACATCTAAAAGTAAGTGTAAAACATGTTTATTCATAATTTGGCTGAACCCTCTCTTTAAATCACAGATGAATAGAAAACTGTGGCTCAGGTAAGCCGCTGCACGAACCTTAAAGCCCCCATGTTGCCATAGTAACGCTCATTGTGGTTGTCGGCACAGCGTTTGGTCGCAGCCTCCCCTGTGCCTCCCATACACACTTTGCACAGATTCCCCTGAGATCCAGGAAGGCAGCCTTTCCAAAACACGTCATTGTACACTGAGGAAACACAAAGTGGCAAACTGTGGTCACATGTGAGGCTCAATGCAAAATGGCTACGCCTAAAATCACAAGCCAACAGTATAGAGGGCAAAGGTCAAGAGGTTAAGACCAGAGAGTAGACATGATATATAAGTATAGTGCAGCAGGACTCCATGTGTATTTTTGGAAACAGTACCTTGGTTTGGATCACAGATTGAGCTGCTGTTGTGCTCCAGACTTAACTGGTGTCTGTACGGCAGCACCCAGCCTGCAGGGCTGTACATGTGGCCGTGACAGGAGCGGCGGCCTCCGAGGTTTCCGATGAAAATGTTCCTGCTGGAGCGCTTTGACACTGCTAAAGCCACTACCGAAGGCAAGACTGAAGAGAGAAACAGTGGTGGTTTGCAATAAAGACAATAAAGGCAGCAGTGAATTGACCAATAAGAGGTTTTTAATGCTTCATCTTACCATCTGCCTCAAAGTGAGTTGATCCTGCAGCAGGCACACATTGTTTTCCTAGGAGAATCCAAGAAAACCCAGTCAAAACTAATCATTTTAAATTAATAAAGACTAGTACTGCAGTTAATCTAACAACTGATCCAGTGGTTATTTTTTAGAGCTTTCTAAAATATCTGAAAATAGTAGAAAACCTGTTTAATCTGGAGGCCCTGCAAATATAGAGCAATAAAGTTTTTTAAAGAATTTTGAAAGCTGCAGACAGAACTCGCATCATCGGAAAGTGAAAAACCTTCAGCTGATGATTGGATTTACCTCAAATAAAAATATTTTATTGATAGAATGACTTTCTCCATAGGCAAGTGTTTAAAAAAAGCACTGACAGACAAGGCTTCTACATTCACTTACAGTGCCTATTAGACTCAAAATGATTAGCTGAATAAACATCTGACAGAAAAATAATCAGCAACAATTTTAATAATTTGTTAATTGAGTAATTTTTCAAGCAAAAATACCAAACATTTATAGGTTCTAGTCTGTGTCAATATGTTGCTCTTCTGTTTTATATAAATATAAATCTAATATGTTTTTGGTTTAAATAAAAGATTAAATAGGACTTATGTAATTTAAAAATATCATCTTGGACTATGGGAAAACTTAGATGGGCACATTTCACTAGTTTCTGACAGTATGTGTACAAAACAATAAATCAATTAATTGAAAATTAAAATAATCATTAGTTGTAGCTGTAATTACCACATTATTTGTACAGTGTTTTGCTCAATGCCTTGAAATCAGTCTAAAACCTAAATACATTTAATTCACAGTTCTATAAAAACTGAGAAAAGCAGCAAATCCTCACAAGTGAGAATCTAAAAACCAGATAATGGAGGCATTTTGCTTAATAAATGACTGGATGAATCAAATATAGACATTGTTGGCCATTCGTATTTTTTCAGTCTCCTACTCATTTAATTAGGTTAGTCAGTCAATAATGAATATAGGAAACTCTCCTGCTTGATGTTGGAGTAGCTGTTCACTATATTATGCAACAGTCTTACCATAATATTCTGTCACAACAGGAACAAGACCACATTTCCCTGCGATGAAGGAGTGAGTTGCGTCCAGCGATACAGCGTCCACCTCGTCCCTCTGTGGTGAAGGTACAGGTTGGTGGAGTCTGTGCAACAATCCTTTACAAAGCGTGAGAAAAATCTTGATATCCTGCAGTTTAGATGACTTACCTTGATTTTCTCGATACAGTCCCGCATTGATACAGCTCGGACGCACACCAGCGGGTCTGACTTTATACTGAGAGCCCACTGCTCACATTTCTTCTGCTCTGCGTGGCTGATGCAGCACCATCGCACAACACTGTCCTCCAAGGAGCTTCCTGCAAACACACACAGGGTTAACAATGCCATTAAACCACAGCCAGCCTGTTTTAAATATATAAATTAACATCTGCACATCAGTGAGTGTAAGCACCTTCATGCCCAAGACCTTTGAGCAGTGCAACATAATCCAGCCCCAACACCTGACTGACATCCATGTCATCTGGCAGAACAGCCAGTTTCTCTGTGACGTCTTTGAAGAGAAGGTCGGTCTCTCCAAAAGCTGATGAGTTGAAGAGTTGGAAGCGCTGCCTCTCTCTTCCTTGTTGACCAAACAGCATCTGAAGAATCATTAGAGAATATTTCACTGGAGCAAAAGGACAGCTACGACCATAAAGCAAATAAAAAATGTGTGTTGTGTTAAAAGTGGGGGAAAAAAACCCATACCTGCACAGTCACTAGAAATTTGCGAACAACCTTGCGGAAATTGAGTCTAGTGACCATCCCCCCTCCTGGACCACGTCCCAGATTACACTGTCTGTAGTGGCTGAGAGGAGCTTGGGTTCCATCAGTACACAGTAAACTGAACTCATCTCGCTCACTCTCTGACAGAAAATTAAAAAGACAGAGAAAAGCAGATGTTGAAAATGAGATTTGCAGCTGAATTTTACAAGTCTTAAGGTCAGTTAAGTTAGAAATGAAGTGATTTTCGATGGGGTACTTTACTGCTTCATTTGGATCATCATCTCTGCTGGGTGCAAACTCTCATCTGCAGCAGGTGATATTCAGGTAAGACAACTAACTCGAGTTGGTTTTGTGTTGTGATGAAAAATATATTAAAAGATCATTTTTACTCTAATGTTATCATATTTTATGTGTTTTCCTGAGGTTCACTGCCCTGATTTGTAGCACGTGAGTTGACACAAACACTAGTTGGGTGACTGCTCTATTTTATCTTGGAGAGGATAGTGTGTTGAATCACTGATCTTCATCCGTTAAAGAAATAATTGGAGTTACTTGTGTGCAGGTTTTTCCCCTTTGTCCTATGTCAGCCCAAAAGCCAGCAGCTCAGTAGAACAGATGGGTTTTCACTCAAACATTTTCCCCTCATATGCACAAATATTTGCATACAGATCCCTCCAAAAGTATTTTATCAGCTGTGAAAATTATCATTTATCTTTTTTAGGCATTTGAATCTGAGATAAAAAAAACACCCAAATAAGATAAAGTCGATTATTTATTATTATTATGTGTCTTATTGTAATGTTTTGATCTTAAATTTAAAACCACAAAGTGGCAAAAACAATAGTTTCACTCTACTGTTAACCTAATTCTGAATGGCACTACCTGTTATTTGTGTCTGTCTAGTATATTTTGTGCATTTTTGCCTTTATTATATAGTCAGACGGCAGGAAATATAAAGAGAGAATCATGCGGGATGATCATGATCAGCGTTTTAAACCTCTTAAGCCACCAGGGTTTTCCAGATCCAGCTTATTTACTGCAATAGAATAAATGGAGTCAGACATTACAACATTAGACTATACTGCTCACCATCAATGCTTTCAAGGGCCAAATGGTCCACAAATGCAACATCTCCTGCCCCCCTCCTGAGACATCTGTGGCAGAGCAAAGACAACAATAGCAATTCATTGATGTTTTTACTGCCGGGGCACATGTTTGAAATATATCAAACGTGTCTGACCTTAGGGCTCCCTGGCTGTTGTAGAAGGGCTCACTGTGGGACGTTTCGCAGTGGTAATTCTTCTGGCGAATGTAAGACTTCTGGCCTTGGCACAGAGCGCACAGAGGAGGCGCCATGGCAGCAGCTCCAGGAACACAGCTGGCACTGAAAAAGGTACTAACATCTGCCAGAGAGCAGAAAAACAAGTCAGGGGACTGAAAAAAAGGTCAGAAGTGAGAAAATGGAGAGATGAAGCCGTATTGTTTTCACTAGCGACTCTGTCATTACCCTGACTTAGTGGCTGCTCTTTTGACCAGCTCAGGTAGTTTCTGGACAGCAGGAAGCCGAGTGGAAGACTCCATCCGGCCGTCCATCGAACCCCACTGTGACAACTCTTGAGGCCCTGCAGAGATCGTATGTCCAAGCTGCTGTTTCTCACCACAGCTACAGACAGAATACAGCCTCCTGCAGATGAACAGACACAGATCGAAGCACTGTTTCAGATCTTAGTGCTGAACAGATATGTTGAAGTTTTTTAGAAATGTGTAGTAAACCCACCGTCACTGTATATCTCCTTGGCGATGGCAACGAGGTCGAACTGCTTCACAGCAGAATAAACTTCTCCTGCATCTAAAGTCACTATATCAGCACGATTAGCCTGAAACAAAGGATTCAGAGAGAGAGTTGTAATTTTACATAACTCAGTGCTGAGACGAAGCAGTCAAACCCTTCTGGAGTTGCAGCTTCAGAGTGAAAAGTTTAGTATCTAGATTTACTGAGATACTGACATGAAAAACATTTACAGGCTAGATTGTGTTTCCTCTGAGGGGTCAAACTTCAAACCCCAGACAGTATAATTTATTTTAGGTAAATTTAAAAAGAGGTCTACAACTGTCTTTCAGTGGTACAGACCAATAAATAATAGGAGTCAACCTGTTCTTGTGATCAATATTTTTTTAATCATTGAATGTTTTTATTAAAAATACTGCAGCTGCCTCTCTTTATCTGTACTCACTCTGTGGTTTTAAGCGTTGTCCTGCCCACAGTACTATCTGATTGGTGACACATCACAAGCAACAGCCAATCAACACTGAAGGATTAATGCTGAAAAGTTGAACATATGTAAAACATAAATAATTGAAAGGAGTAATGGCTAGTCGAAATTTGGACACCAAAATTTTCATTTTTACTTTAAGTGTATTTTGATTCCAAATATTTGTTATTGGTCTCCTTGATGACCAATAATTAATACCGGTATGGGAAAAAACACATCAGTCATTCTCTAATATACAACCAGAATTCAGTTCCAACTTACAGTGAGATCAAACTCACTATCAATCTAACATAACATTATCTAAATAAATGTTTTAATTAATTTTGATTTCAACCTGTGAGTAGTGTGGTTTGATACCGATACTGTTATGTTTAGTGATTTGTCTGTATAGATTCTCAGTCATCCAGGTCATTCTTAGTGCTTCTCTTTTTGGTTCTTTAGATGTTTCACCTCTCATCCAAGAGGCTTCTGACCGATGGGGAGTCTGAGGTATATACTGTCATCCACAAATCACATGGCTAATGGTCCATTAATTACTTCAGATTTATAAGAATCAAAGGTGTAAATGGTTGTGAAACTGCCAGGTGAGGGATGACTTAAGGTCACCGTGTTTTATGATGTTGAAAATGAAAGTTACAACATTTTATAGCTTTATGAGGGACGTCTTAAAGGAAACAATAAACCTCTATCACCTTTGCCTCCTGGTTTTTATATTTCCTTGTTCAACCTCTGACATCCTCTGACTGCAGCTTTCTCCAACTAATTGAAAATAAATAAACTGTTGTGTTGTTGAATACTAGATGTCATAAACATATACACACACAAACATAACCTGATATACAGCTATATTCACTTTATTAATCTATGCAGACTTTTATGCTCAATAGCTCCCAGGGCTAAAACTGTTATTTCGTTTTAAAATGGCCCACCTTGATCCTGTCGATGCAGTCAGACGTGCTGGACGCTCGTATGCAGGAGAGTTTTGCAAAAGCAGCCACAGCAGCTGGCGGCAGCACCGCCACCAGAGCTTTAGCTAGTTCTGCACACTTCCTCTGCTCAGGATCTGACACTGTGCACCATCGCATCTTCTTAGCTGAAGGACAGTTCAAACGGTCCACACTCAGAAGAGTAATATGCATTTAGTTCTTCTGGTGGAGAATTTAGTTATTGGTTCTATTCTTTGTACATGTGTATGCTTTATGAGGACGCAGGTATTTAATTAATTTCTTTGTGCATTTATTATTAAAAAGAAATGTCAAGCCAAATTTCAGCACACTGAAAAGCTTTTACAATATTTAGATTATCAAAATCAGTTTTAATAATGTCCCAAAAAGCAAAAGCTCCAACCTGAGGCCAGCAAACAAATGCCAACATGAACAAAAGGACAGACAGACTTAGAACATTCAACAACAAAATGAGGCTGAATATGAACATTAAATAACTTAACAATGACAATAAATACACTGACTAGCAACAGCACTCACCCTTGATGCAGCAGACAAGGATGAAAATAAGTAAAACAGGATAAAGTCCTCGCATTCTGCCCTGCTGTAGATCAAAGATTCAGACAAATCTGTCTCATGCAGTCAGCGGAGTGCAACAGACAGCTGTCCCCTCTGTTAGTCCTGCATAGATTTTCCAAAGAATTAGAGGCACTGGTGCTAACGGGGAAACAGAACACCTATTGCGCAAGGGCAGCTCCTCTGAAAACAGTAAAGTCACTTTTTGCACACATATGGAAAATATTTAGTACGCACCATCTGTCACAAGGACGACCCCTATCCAACGTTTCTGTCCACTTAAAGTGTAGCGCTGCAGGCTACTCTGTGGTACTTTTTTGTTTTTGGATATGCTGAGTCAATTTTAAGACTTTTAACAAGAACAACCAGCATTACAGGGATATTAAGATATGTGTTTCTTCCTCACCAGCCGAGTGCAGTGAAGCTATCAAAGTCCAGCATGTTTTCAGGAAAATATGCATCAGTTGAAGATGAAAATGTGAAAATGTGATTGCGGCAGATAAACAACAGTCCAGACAAGCAGCAGGTGTAACCACTTTGGGAGTGTGAGAGGATCTGTGCTGTCATGTTGTAAACACAGAGTTATTGGTTTCCATCTCTTTTTCTTTTTGACAGAGGAAATATACTCCTGAAGTGTGGAGGACCGACTGTAGATGTTGGACCCTCTCTGTGTGCAGCAGCATTGTCGGTCTTCGTTTTTCCAGCTCGGTGGACAGTCTGGCGATGCGCTCTTCCAACTGTCAACATCAAAAACAACAACTGTGAGACATTAACAGTAACATGCAGCGTCTGTGATGTTATTCACCATCCCTTTATGTGACCCCTGCTTAATTTTTTACAGCCAGAGATTTAATCAGGCCACTGAGAGATGAACGAAAAGCTTAAGCTAACAGTGACAGTAACTTAAGAAGTCTCGCCTCACAATCAGATTGTGAGTGTTTCTTTCCTCAGTCAAAGAAACTTGGACAGTGTTCACATCTCCAACTTCTCAGCAAGGTAACTTTCACTTTCTTGTACCCTGCTATTTGCAGACTCATTGTGTGTGCAGCATACAGCCAGATAACCAGTTTCTCTTAGAATGATGGAAAAAGCACTTTTTGTATTTCACAATTATTGCCTGACTGCTTAATCAAAATCTCTACTTCATCTTTGATTTAAACCATAAAAACTCATCCCTGTATATTTAAATTACACATGTAGCAGTTTTTTTCCCCATGAAAAACCCCCTTCATGCCTTAAATGGTTTAGATGTAACTCTACACCATTGCTGTTTTTTTAATGTGCAGATCTATGAAGTCCCTGCCTCTCTCATCACCCAGGCCTCCGCCACACACCTGTTCACCTACAACTCTGCTCAAACACTGTAAAACTACTCTCTGCTACACAATGGCAAGTTGTAATACTGGAGTAATTCAGTCATACATGTTTGCACTGGAAACTGATTCTGAAGAAGAACAGTGATATAATAAAAAGCTCCACTCTGGTTTGATTGGTTCTTTAGGTTTGTAATGCATGAAACCCCAGAATTGGGAATCTGTGCCTTTTATACGGTCAACGGTACACTGTAGGTTCAAGGTGGAAATACAGCAAAAGTTTGTTTTTCTAGCCCCCCAAAATTCTGTGACCTGTAGTAATAAACCAAATCAACCATGATGGAAACCTTTGACATTATGTCTTTAGGTGTAGCTATAAAGAGTTATGCACTTTGCAGATTTTCTTAAATAATAATATGATACATCAAATTTAAAGAAATGAAAACATCTTACTGAAAACCATAAATACTTATACTGAAGTCATGTTTTCAGATTAAGTATTAATGGTTTAAGGGTTACAGCAATGCAGTGGTTAGCAATGTTGCCTCACAGCTTGAAGGTCCTGGGTTTTAATCTCCTGGATGGCCTTTCTGTGTGGAGTTTGCATGTTCTCTCTGTGCTCCGGTTTCTTCCCAAAGTCCACAGACATGTATGGCAATTTAACTGGTGAATTTAAATTGGTCATAGGCGTGACAGTGAGCATGTTGTCCGTCTCTTTGTGTTAGCCCTGTGATAGACTGGCCACCTGTCCAGTGTCAGCTTGGGCCCCGCGACCCCTTACAGGTTTAGATAAGAATGTTGTTTTGTCAAATATTTGAACACAATCATGTTACTTGATTAATGTTCTTTGAGCTGGATGATCAAGACTAAAACTGATATGCGAAATGCATCAAGCTTCAGATGATCACCACTGATATTTGGGTGTATCATCTCTAAATGCTGAAAACCGTGTCCTTCTGTGGATGTTGCTGTTTGCAACGTGTATAGATGTTGTTTTCTATGTCTTTACCTCCTTCAATTCTTGACAAACTGCATTTTTTTCCATTTGTTCGTCTTTTCCACTGGTCTGCAGCCAACTCTGTAATACCTCTCTCAGTTTTCTCCATGCCCTGAGTGGACAAACACAATCAAACACCAGCCACTATGTAGACAACATGTACAATAATGAAAAAAAAAATGGAAGAAAGGTTTTCACAGATTTTTACCTGAGCTGTTTTCTCTCTTGCAGGAAGCTCTTCATCTCCATCTGAACGCTGAGAAGTTCTTCTGTCAGACCTGATGTTGCATCAGCTGCTGCAGTTTCTACATGAGGAACCTCAGCGTCTCCACTGGATGCTCTCACATGTATCTCTTGAAAAAGCATCACAACAGATTGGTGTTTGAAATGTTCTTTATAATCCAAGCTTGATACTTGTGTTTTCATAGACTATGAAAAAAGCTCATGCTGAGAGGAAAGGTCCAGGTAACATACCTGGATGAGATGATGAGTGGTGTTTAAATGAAGTGATAAACTGATGAAAAGGCACAAGAGGAGCATCTCCATGATCTGAGCTGCTGCATTTCCCCAACTTAGAAAAGAAAACACACATACGATATAACCCAAGTCAAGTTATTTATTGGTTATTGATATGTGTCCAAGTCAAACAAGTGATTATTACCGTATTCAGAGACCCAGTAGTCATGAAAGCAGAAGGAGGTAAAAGGAGATCTTGGTTTTGGGTTTCCTGAGGAGAGTCCAAGGTGGGCATGCAAGGTTCAGAGGGGGATGCAGTAGATTTGAGGGGACTCTGATGTGTAGAGGTAACAGAGACTTCAGCAGGATGGAGGCAGGATGACACTGCAGGATGGTCATCCTGTGAGGGAAAACTGGGCTCAAACAGAGCTGCCTCACTGCTGATGATGCCAGTTTGTTTTTGGCTTCTATAAAAAAAAGTGTTTGTTAATGCCTTATGCTGACTTTTAACACAACACTTCACTATAAACTGATTCATTATATAAAATGTGTTTAATATTTAGAAAATAATGTAATGTATGTTGATTATGTATATTCAGAAAATAGAAAAAAGGGTTAATTTATTGACAACTGCTGTACCCTATATGTTGCACTGAAGGTTCAAGGAGCTCCTGGCGGCGACGTGGCTGACGCCGAGGCGTTCTGTTAAGAACCCTGCAGAAAAAGAAAAACTGTGTAAGACTGAGTCCACGTGCTGAACTCACTTTTACAGCCGGTCAGACTGAAGCAGACACTCACAGCTTGCTAAGCAGTTCATCTTCAGCTCCGTTCTCTGCCGAGTCAGACGAGGAAACGCTGTTCAGTGCAGGTGCAGTCAAACAGAAGGTCACGCTCTTTTTCGGTGGTTGCGCTCGGACCTCTTGCTCTCTTCGTGGTTTGCACAGCGCCCGCTGCTTCCACCGCATGGCACAGCGTTTAACAACTCTCTGGAGACGTTGTGATCTCTGTGAGACACATGCAGATTTAATGAAATGAAATCTGATGCCAAAAAAAAAGTCACAGGAGACACAATAACCCACTTGCTCTTGGCTGTGTTGCGTGAGGCTCGTTGTGAGATCGTTCATATGAGCAGCGTATGTGAGGATGCATGTGACGCCTTCCCTCAGCAGCTGGTCTCTGTAGACCTGAGCAGCCCTGGCTGTTTCTTCTTGCTTCCTGCGCTGCTCTGTGACCCACAGCCTCCAGCCATACAACACCTGCAGCAGGTTTACAAAGCAACATCAAGATAAATAAAGATTTCTGCAGCAGATAGTGCTAAATTTTGTAGTGAGACAAGAATGTGGAGGCAGGTGTTACCTTGGCCTGCAGAGTGAGGGCCCAGTGCCAGAGAGCTCGCTCTGTCTGCTTAGCCTCTCTCCGTCTGTGCTGCAGCTGTTAGCAGGAAGAAAACCAAAGTCACAGCCAGTTTAAATGCACTAAATCAAACCACATACAGTACTGTTCAAAAGTTTGGGCCACTTAAGATTCTTATCCATCACATAGTAATATCAAAGAGGCATCTCAACAGCCCTAAATTCATTCTGCAGCATGAAAACAACCCCTAACAGAGTCCTGAAGAATTATCTTTGCCACAGCAAATACAAGGCGACAGATGGTACGACCTCCACAGAGCCCTGATCTCAACATCATTTAGTCAGTCTGGGATTACATGAAGAGACAGAAGCCACTGCATTTATGAACTGTGGCAAGTTTTCCAAGAGACTTAAAACAACCCACCTGCCAAGTACCTTGAAAAATTGTGCACAGCTGTACCAAGAAGAACCAGTGCTGTTTTATAGGCAAAGGGTGCTCACACTAAATACTGATTTGATTAAACTTTTCCTGAAATTAATTAGTAAATAAAATCTATTAAAGAAATTGTTTTTAAAAGTATCCTCCCTTTATGTTTGCACAGTAATGTCCGCTCATAGTCGTGTTTCATAAAGAAATCTGAACAAATAGCACCACAGAAACAAAGTACAAACACAACAAAGCCAATTCTGTCTTTTTCCTCTTTGGAAGTCAACATCAATTTTAATACACTAGTTTGCTCAAAATGCAAAAAAAAGAACATCAACAAACCTTAATTTTCCATTGTTCAAAGTATGTCTGGTACATTTTTAATCTCAGCAGCAAGATTCCTTGTCGTTTCATCACCTATGAAAAAAAAAAATCAAATTTTTAAGAGTTCATGTTACAGCATGACATCGAAAGTTAAGAAATGATAACCTTATTTTTCTGGTGCTGGTAGTGGTATTTGTTCCATGCTTTCAGAGTCTTAGCGAGGAGTTTGGAATTGTGGTGCCGCCTGGCTTTTTCCATGCACATCTTCTCCCTCCGAGCCTCCCTGGTTTGTTTCCGCCACTGTCTGAAAACCCCCAGCAGTTGCACTAAAAACAGAAAACATTAGGTTAAAAAGTGTACAATTCAGCTACACTTTACTTGGCTGATCTTAATAGAACCATTCTGACTGAACAGTTGTAATTATTACAATTTTATTTTTATAACTGTAAAATCTGTGCCGGATACTAGGAAAACTGTGATAAGTAGACAACAATCGCTTGCATTTGTCTTGGATTTCTTTCCCACTGTGGGGGTTTTAATCCAATACAATCTGCTTGTGTTGGCTGTAAACAGTATGAGAGCAAACCAACTCACAATAAACAAATTCTTGGTTGGCTTATCGAGCTGCAAGAGTGAGAAAAACAGAGGTGCGTACTCACTGTATTCATTGCGGAAGTCTTTTCAACACTCGTGACATGTAAAAGCGACTTGACACACAGCTTGAATATACAAACCACGACAGGAACAAGACCCTACAAATCTAAGTGTTCCTTTTGTACGATCGATAAGTTACATTAGTTAATTAAGTTAATCAAATGTGCAATCAATCACTTTGCACTTCGCCATTTGTGTAGCAACATCAGTAAAGTACTTTTCATACAAATATTTGTCGTGCTCCTCTCTCCTCGTGTCTCTTCCTGGCCTTATCTGCTTTCAACTCAGGTGGGTAAGAATAAGACGCCAGGACATGATTCGAGGAAATGAATCAAGGATGTAAAAACTGAGAAATAAGGCGAGGGGACTGTAACCTGTTGTCTATTTACCTTGATTTATAGAGCTCCGAGCCCTGCTGAGTGCTTCCCCCTGCTGGTGGCGCTTTGACACTGCACATGTTGTTACTTCTCTCCAAGCAAGAAACACCTTTAGAGATTCAATGCGAAGAAAGCAATCAGCAAAGGCACTGAAAAAGTGAGTAAGTGTGAGGGCTTTAAAGATGACGCCACAAGACCAATTTGTAACCTTAAGTTGAAGGTGGTGCTCAAAATGATTCTGTGCTTGTTGCTCTGCAACTCGAACTTCTGCCGTCAGCGCTGCGTTTTCCCTCCACACAGTAAGAACTCGCCTGAGGAGACGTGACTGAAAATGATGATGCTGATACAGACGTACGGTTTCTAAATAGATAACTATCAGATGCAGAGAGAGGGTATATATATTTGTGCTTATTACCTGAGAAAACAACGTGTTTGCTGCTTGTAAAGTTCCTCTGCATGGTCACAGACACTAGACATCTGCAGATGGTGTTTCTGTGAAAACAAACAGTGTAAAGACTTCAACACTATTCGTGTCACTCTCAGCACATGAAATACTGTGAATTGTAACTGATACTTATGTACCTTCCAGGCCACAAAGGAGTGTTTGAGAAGTCTGACTTCATGGTAATGCTGAATCTGCTCCAGCCTGTTTTTCTTCACCCTCTGGCTCTGAACAAACTGACCACACACACACACACACCAGAGTGACCAACACACACAAACACACACAAACCTGAAACAGACAGCTGCTCATCTGATTTGTGTTGGTATGACATCTCAAAGCTTTGGTCTCATCTAGACAGTGCACAGGTTTCCAGAGATGCTGACAAGACTATTTATAAGATACAGCTTTCCAGATTTAAACAGTTCCGTTTTCATCCTTTTTTAATCTGAGGCCAAAAGCACTGATGCTGTATAGTGTATAACCTCTACGAGCAGATGGTGTGCAGACTGGACAGGACAAAGACTAAAAAAAGCACCTTTTGCCATTTTTCTACAGCCCATCTCATGCAGCGCAGGTCACCCTGATGACAGGCCTGCTGCTCTCGGTTTCTCCTGACAGGAAACCAACAAAGAGATATATTAGGAAACACAACTGTAAGCTCACAGCTGCACAAACAACCTCAACAGATCTTAGTTTGCTTCACCTGTCTCGTATCTCAGCGCTGTTGTCCTTCCACTGTGTCATGGTCTTATGGAGAAGTCTATGCAGGTACAGGTGGTTTGAAGCCTCCTGTTTCTCTGCCTCTTTGATCTGTTGTTGTGAGCGCTGACTCCATCGAGCCCAGGCTCTCTGCATGTGACATCGCTCCTCATGAAGAATTGCCTAAAAATACAATGTTATGTGTCTGTTGCACAGCTGTGGTCTTAATCAACAACACAGTTTTCATCTGAGGCTGGCATACCATCCGCTCAGAAAGCTTTTCTTCCTTGTGCTTCTCTGACTGTCCCCACCAGGTGTAAAACACCCAAGAGTACTGACGCCGCCTGACAAACGAATCATGGAGAGACAACGCATAAGTCAGTCTGCTGGATTTGGAACCTATTTACAACATGTTTACAAGTCCAGGGAAAAAGGTGGTAACATACCGATTGTAGACTTCAGCTTTGTGTTTCCTCTGTTCATGCAGTCGCCTCTGCAGAGTGAACTCGACCCACGACTTAAAACACCGAGGTAATGTGCACTCTACAAACCAAATGTCTGCACGGAGCTCCAATTCCTGTAGGAAAACATGTCTTTGAGTCAAATGACATCAAATATCTCAGTTTTTAAAAAACTGTTTGCCAGAATATCAAATGATTTCATGAACTGTTATAATTTCTAATCTTTTACTTTTAAAGGTCCCAAAATGTGCCTCTTTTCAACAAATTAGTCTCATATGTCCCCACAATGTGTTCAAATTTAAGCTTGAAATATGGCAAAGATGGTTCCTTTTACCATGACTACATAACCCTGGTTTTAGCCCTGGGCTGTTTCAGTGTTTGTAGTTTTAAATGCAGCTGAGCTGGGCTACAGGAACTGCAGTGGTCTTCATTTTCTCACAGCTTTTATTTTACAGCTTTTTTTGGACACATAAAACATGTATGCGCATCATATTGGACCTTTAAAGAAATTCCTTTTTGGCAGATAAACATCTTTTGTTCTAATCTATACAAATGTATCCTTATCTTTGCTCCTTTGTTTTGGATCTTAAAATACCTGCATGTGTCTCTGTTCAGCCAGTTTCTCTCTCCAGTGTTGAAAACAGCTGCTCAACAGTAAAACTCTGCAGTGAGAAAAACAGGTTCTGTCAAAAAATTTAGATCCAAATTATGCAAACAAAAGATGAAATATGCAGTATGTTTGTCGCTTGAATGCTACAAAGTAGAGCAATGAATAAAAGCACCTGTAGTTAGTCTGAGCCATCACTGTGAGTGATTGAAAACTCTGGTCTTCAGCTTCCTCCAAACGGTCCTGCCATAATTTCCAGCACCTGCTCATCATCTATGAAAAACACAAATATCACACCTACAGACGAAACTTTAAGGAAAGTAAATTTAACTGACACTGTAGCATGAGGATCATAGTGTGCTCATTAATTACTGTTTGCTGTTGATGCTGTACAGCCATGTTGTTGTTCAGTCTGTGTGCTTTGTTCAACTTGACGTTAAGAGAAAAGCCCCGTAACCCAGCATGCTGCAACAAGAACACACAGTAATCAATACATTAAACGATCATGTTCTCAGCTTATTTGAGTTTGCTTCATTTTTTGTGTGTGTGCATGTGTGTGTCTTTTACCAGTAAATGATGCTGGAGATGCTGACTTGCTATCTGGTTTCTTTCAGCCTCTTGCCTGCACAACATCACATCTACTGAGGAGCTCAGGAATCAAATGACAACTGTAAGAACTGACTATCCTTCAGAAGACTCTGTGAGCTGTTATAAAAACTGAAGTTACGTTTATTTTATATATGGATTAGGATACAAGCTCTCCAGCGCTCCAATGCTCTGCGCTGGACGCTCTGTATGGCCAAATGGCCTGCAGCTTGCAGCTGGGTCTCTTCAGCCCGTTTGCGTTTCAGTGCGTCGCTCCATTTACTCCAACACTTTTTTACCAGGTGGAAACAACAGGCGCGCTGAGCCACGGCTAAAAGAAAAGACACAAACAAGAATAACAGAAGTTTTACACGTGAAAAGCAGATGAAAACTCATACTGACAGTTCCTACTCCTACTGACCTTGTGTTGTTTTCTTAGTCTGACGACAGGAGACATAATTTATCCACTGAATCAATGTTCTTCTTTTCAGCGTTAGGTTGAAGTGAAGTGCAGCTTTGGATTCTTTCGCTTTCTGGTGACGAGCAGCTGCGTGCATTTCTTTCCATTGAAGCCAAGCCTTTAACAAGACATAGAAGTTCCCACGTCACCAGAAAAAATACAGAAGATCAGCAATCATCGTACATAATGTTGACAACAAACGGTTTATAGGTTTATTATAGGTGTGTTGGACAGAGCTGCAACTAAGAGTTATTTTCATTGTCAGTTAATCATTGTTTTCATTGTTTGGTCGATGAAACGCAAGAAAATTGAGAAGAGTGGGGATCAGAGTTTCCCACAGTCCAAGATGACATCCTTAAATGTCTTGTTTGATCCACAACCCAAAAATATTCAGTTCAGTATCATAGGAGAGTGAAGAAATCAGAAATTTAAGAAGCTGGAGTCAGAGAATTTCTACTTTTTTGTTGTTATTGCTGTTTATTTTAATCAATGTGCAGCCTTAATGTTGGATCATGTCTTTACCCTCCTCTGTAAGGTCAGTTTCCTCCTTTCCAGAGCTTTTTCCACTAAAGTATAAAGGTCTTGATTCTGCTGTAGCCTAGTCTGCCACAAGCTCCACGCTGAACTGAAAAACACAACAGAGTTAAAACCAGGAATATGCTCTGGATTATAAGTGAAGATTGAAAGATTTAGTAAATAAAATCATCTCACTGCATAGTTGAGAGCCTGCTGTGCTCAAGAGCTGATTCAAGCATCCTGTTCTTCATTCTCCTCATCTCTATAAAAACCTCCCATCTGTCCCAAACCAGACGCATCCGTTGCTTGTCAGCTGATTAAAGAAACAAAGTGATTAATGGCGCACCAGCTGCCTTTGATATCTGACAAAACATGTGGCTTGAATGTTAGCAAGTCTCTCGTTCTGTGTGTTAAAATCATACCAAATGCTTGAGCATGCTGCACTTTAACCTTCTTTTCCCTCTGCAAAGATATAAACTTCCGCCAACTATGGAACGTCCAGTTATAAAGGTAATACCTAAAACACAAACAGCATGATAAGCACACATAAACAGCCTTCATGTTGATCTAAAAGACTATAAAATCTTGTATAATGTCCTTTAGTGACCTGTAGTGACACTCGGCCCGCAGTGTGAGACTCCACTCCCTCCTGGATGCCCACCATTCATCTCTCCATCCATCAAAGGCTCGTCTCAGGACCACGCTGTTATAGTGGGACCTGCAACGCACATTAAAAATGACAAACAGACCATGATCCTAGCTTTAACAATACACACATCTATACATTTCTTGTTTCATGTATCATATTACTTGGCTTCATGAGGAAGAATTCGACCAAAGGTGTTCTGTATCCATATCTTCAGAAACTTTCTTGCCAAGTGCCTGCAGAGGTTAAACTTAAGTTAGACTTGGTCATAAATGATTAAAGCAGTAATATGGTGAAATATGGTAAATGAAGCGTCTCGGTACCTTATTCGCAGCTCTTTAAGTCTTCCACCTTTATTCCAGCTGTATCCAACTCTGTAAGGAACCTTCCTGGTAGGAACTTTGCGCACTTGTTTTGTTTCACCAGCAGGTCTGGTGCTGCCTGGTCGGGGTCTTACTGGATTTATGTTTCTCGCGTTACTTTGCATTATACTAATTCAAGCCACTACTTTACAGTTCAATACAACCACCGCATCGTTTTTAAATAAAAGCATCAAAGGCCAACACTTTTAAGCTCTCAGTATCTAACTAAACACCAACATGCTTCCTCTGTGCTAACATTGGGTCACAAACTGCCGCGCGTTTGTTTTTCCCTGTCACGTGAACGCGGCTGTGACACCGTGTTGTCAACGGCAACAACCTGCGCCGATGCTCTGCGCAGTAGACACGACTGAGTTCAGGCTGTGGCGGTTGTAACGTTCAACGTTTTTACATCGTTTATTAATCTTGTGAAAATTCTTCTAATGCAGTGGTTAAAGTACATTTCACTTTGTAGCAGTTTCGATTGTGGCACGTTTACTCCGGTACGGAGACAACAACGCAACTAGGGTCCTCTCAGAGTACCGCCGACACGCAATGTCAGTCTTGCACCGCCCGCGAGGGCGGGAACTCTAGTGTCACAAAGAACAGCCGAAAGACCTCTACGGAGAAACCCAAATCGAGCAAACCCTAAGACAGTCAGTAGCTGCCCCAAATAATGCCTTTTTAAATGTTCCAAGTTTAGCATAAATTATATTCTCACGAAACCAGTTAGATTTTTGCCATATTTTGTATAGTTGCACATACACGTCTTACTAGGGACATGTGTTTTTAATATAGTGATTTAAATATTAAAACACAATATCGCCAACGCACACCAGACTATTTAAAATTCTACAAAGGCGCGATGGGCACAATGTAATCTTTCCCAGGACCTTCTTAAAGCGGTGATCATAGGAAAATTGCTGCTACGACTTAGAAAACAGAGAAAGAGCAGACAATTATTTGAGATTACACAGTTTCCGTGAGATTTAATTTGTTATTTGGACCTGTGTTATTGTATTCAGTTACCCTACTACAGTGTGAGTTTATTGAAATCACTGCAACAACTCAACCGGCTTTCGATTCGTTGCTTGCTGGGTGGGCATTATCCCCATTCCCCAGCTAGTTAGTTAGCTAGCTAAAGGTGCTAGGTTAGCTAGCTAGCTAGCCAACTAACGTTAGTTGCTGTTGCTCCGCCGTTTGCAGTTCGTACTCCAGGCATCTTTCAGATAGAGTAAGTTGGTCTTTTGTGTCCTTTTAAATGTACTAGCTAGACAGCTGTTTGTAAATTTTTTAAACCGCAAAAGAGGTTTAGAGCTAACTATGTGTGGGATGCTACCACAATTTAGCTAACCCTTTACCAGTCTCTGGGTGAGTTGGTAACGTATATTTTCCATAAACTCAATAAAAAGATGATTAGTTTAGCAATATATTGATTAGGAAATGCCACCGTTTAGTTCTGCTTGATTTTTTTGGTATAAACTGCATTCATTGAGTAGACATTATAAGCAATTTCTCAATTAACGCCAACGCATTGTAATTTATTGTGATTGGCATGTACCTTCCCATGCCAACGGTCTCTGGCTGTTGTCAATTAACTCGCTAATTAGCTAGCGGCCAATGCTAAAACTGTCCCCATGTGACAAAGCTCGACGTTAGTTGAAGTTTATGGTTAATTCGATAAGTTTTATTTTGGTTTGGCTGTTTTGACATGTTTGTTAGATGAGTTTTTTTTTTTTTTTAATTTTATAACATTTTTTTTTTTACGTTTTTTGGTTTTCCACGCAAACAGATTTAAATTAACATTTTTTTCGTAGACGCCGTGTTGCTTCAGCTTCGTAAAATTCTTTCATTGACATTAATGAGCACATGGACAGTTAAAGCAATCAGTTAGCCTTTAAGGTTGTCCGTATCTTCCAGCAGAGTGTGCCCGCTCACACAAGAATAACTTCTAAACTTTGTTTCCAACAGATACACAGTCACTGTTGGGCTAGCAGCTGTTTGTTCTGTCTGAAACTAGTCATGGAGAAAGATGACTGTGTAGAGCAGAAGAATGGGGATGCTGCGGTGGACCAGCCTAAGCAACAGCCAGCAGCCACAGCTCCTTACAGATACACCAAGGTGATGAGAAATACCAGCAGTATAATCATTTAAAAGCCATACAGATTACTTTCTAATACAACCATGTTCAATTACTATACAGGAGGAGCTTCTGGAAATTAAAGAATTGCCTGTCTCCAATGAAAGGCCTGAATGTCTCTCTGAGAAATATGACAGGTAAGAATCTTGGATGTAAAAGTGCACGCCATCCTTACCCTTAGAGATGTGGGTCAACAAGGAGAACAAGACTATTCATGTCAAATGAGAAAGCATGTGTTTGTTTGTTTTTACACCTAACTTTGATAGTTTTGGTCAAAGGTGTTACCTTTAAATAAAGGAGCCAATGAGAATGAAATAGCTTAAGTATTGTGAGTCTACAACATTAGTACTTGCCATTGGCAGTCCTAAAAGAGTGTCTTGGAAGATGATTCTCATGGAAAAAATTAAAGTCGGATACCATTATAGGATATAATATTTTAAGGTGAAAAACATGAAAAACGCAGGCATTGTTTTTTAACAGAGTGCTTAGTTATACAGAGCAAATCACCTTTTCCTCACATGCATCTCAAGTTCAGACCACATCTCAGCATTGAGATCAAAACATTCATAAAGTAAGGCTTTGTTTGGTATTATGTGCTGCTGGAACTGTGTGAAGTGTATAGGGTCAAATATTTTAAAAGTTACTTGAAACAAATAGGTTTATGGAGTGGAGCTGGTATGCTAATGGGGTGTACACTGCTTTGAAACTTTCAGTAACCTTAACATTAGTTTTGATGGAATAATTTATCATTTAGGAGGCCTGACTGTCCACATAACCAGGTATTCTGTAGTCACATTTGCTTCAGTCTTGACTCCTGAGTGCAGCCAATGAAAATTCCATGGCAGACCACATATATTACTGCAAGTGCTTGGTAAAGGATGGGCTCTGCTGCTAGATGTTGAGAATAAAGGCACATGCAGAACAAATGTTTGGTCTTTAGATCACTTGTGTTTTATATTTTCACCGGTAAATTTTAGGATTGGTGCTGGATTGAGCCATTTGAGCAGGGGCTGTTCTAACACTGTGAAAAGTAGACACAAGGGGGGTTTATTACTGATTCTTTTCTTTTTCTTTTTTAAATACACAATCTGTGTGGGTTGCGTTCAGATTCAGGTCAGTTATTTGTTCATTCAACTAGTTCAGTATGTTTTTAATTTTGAGTTCAAATGGTGTTTTTATACAGTGATGGTGTCTGGGACCCTGAGAAATGGCATGCCTCACTGTATCCTACATCAGAGCGAAGCTCTCCAGTGGACAGTTTTAAGAAGGACTATGTGGATGATAGAGTTCCTCTGAAACGAAGAATCCCAGGTAAATGACTGATAGTGGCCAACACCAGAGGTTTGTAGTACAAAGCAAGTTCACACAACATACCCATATCTTTTCATTATCCGGCTTCACTAAACCTACCAACCACAGTCAGGTTACGCAGTCACATGAAGCTGGTTATCAACTCTGTAGCTCCGTCCAGGTTTTCTCAACCTAGCTATGAGCGTGTTCACATGAAAGCGTGTTGGCACCAGATGACCAATCGCAAACATGAATGGGTCTAGAGCTATATATTTTCCACAAGAACAAATCAGAATCCTGAACCAGTGGTGAGTTTCAAAATGTAATACCGTGTAAAATCAACACAGCTGTTTTAGCCAAAATCAGGAAGGAAAGCAAAAACTGCAGACACTGTGAATGCGCGAATTAAATCATCGTATCAGTATCACTGTCCCATTGTAGTGTAGAAGTTGCTTAGATGTAGGTTTCTTATTCAAAATTTAAGATTCAGTTTAATTATCATGCATCACAAGATTGTATAATGGAATTAAGATGTTAAGAGGTTATTTAAAGATTAAGTAATCAAGTTAAAAAATATTATTTAATTGTGATGTGGAGGATGAATTCAGTAATCATGCATTTTGTCTCATTCTTACCACATGCGAGGCAGTTTTAGCCTTAGCTATTCCTTCAGCTGCAACCTTGGTGATGTTTTGGGAACAAGTAAAGACTAAATATAAAAACATATTTCAAACTGATAAGTAGACGGACTGCATATCTTAAAAAGTCAACAAATAGGTTATAAGGTTTTAGAGTTTTAATCAGTTTCTGTTTTAGGATTACATTGCTCTACACAGGCATGTAGAACAATGAAATGGCTTTGAAAGGGCTTGCAGGTCCCAAAACTTACCTTCTCCTCTCACTGTCTGTGCACTGAGCTCTGTGGGGTCATCCAGGAATGGTGGTGCTATTTTCCAAGAGAACTGATGGTGACTAGTCTGTGTTTTAGTATTTGTTTTTTATATATCCATTTTCTGGAACATAAGCTGCTCCGGAGCAAGTTAGGCATTCAGCATAACTTGTATGTACCCAGTTAGCCCAGAGTTAAACTTGGACTTACCTCATTAACCTCCAATCCTGCTTCGTAGTAAAGGCCTCTGAAATCTGCACGGTTACATTTAAGCCCAAACAAATGTCAGTTCTCCTGTGGTAATGAAGGATCGTTCTGCTAGAGATCTGACAATCCAAAAGCAGTGAAAATGTTCTGTACCTGAAGCGTCTGTTATTGTGTTGCTCACAACCACTAAATATACAGCAGAATTAATTCAGTTTAAAAAAAAAAAAAAAAGATCTTTTAGGATTTCAGAAGCTTGCTGCCTTTGTAAAATGTGACCACTAGTGTAGTTTGTATACACCAAACATCTAAAATCAAGCCATTTTGTTGCACTGCCTTCAGATCCCCGTGAGCGATTAAAGGAGGATGATCTGGACGTCATATTGAGCCCACAGCGACGTAGCTTTGGAGGTGGATGTCAAGGCAATGCTGCACTGGCACCCCACACCCGTCGCCCAATCAGCCCACTGGAAAATAAGGAAAATGAGACTCTCCGTCTAGGAGGGGCCCGCAGAATCGGCAGTGGACGCATAATTGCTGCCCGTGCCTTCGAAAGAGAAGCCCGCGTGGAGAAGGAGAGGGAGCGTGAGAGAGACTTTAAGGATAAAAGATTCAGGGTTGGTGTTCATTGCTTTAAGTCCGTCCATAATGCATTTTCCTTGGTGTTAAGATGTTGAGGCATGTAGTCCATTGAGGTTGCCGTTTCTCTACTTATGTAAAACGGTATGCCAAGAAAGAGTCCTGAAAAACTGCACCCACATTTGTCTTCAGTTTGTATCAAAGCTATTTAGGAAAATGATTTGTAATTATAAAACTTTTACAATTTATAAAAGGTTTTTCAGACATTTTGTTTCTTTCATGACAGAAGATTTTTACTTTCAACATCTTGAAGATAGTTGTATCAACATGGGTGAAGCAAGGGCTTTTCTTATATTTTACAATTACAGTGACATTGTCTTGTGTAATCATTTGCAGAGAGATTATGGTGACAAACGTGTGTTTAGCGAAAGGAG
Source organism: Chromis chromis (assembly GCA_900302755.1). Classification (NCBI taxonomy): domain Eukaryota; kingdom Metazoa; phylum Chordata; class Actinopteri; family Pomacentridae; genus Chromis; species Chromis chromis. Next base: position 47,958 of record OMNN01097804.1, read on the forward strand.
ACGAAATGACTCGTATGCAGAGGAGGAGCCAGAGTGGTTCTCTGGGGGCCCCACCAGCCAATCTGAGACAATTGAGCTTATTGGGTTTGATGACAAAATCCTGGAAGATGATAAACGCAGATCCAAGCGGTCAAGGAAGCGGACTGAGTCTGTGAAAGAAGGCACGTCAAAGCTTTGTTTGAAACTATTTATTGAGTGTTGTTTTGAAAACAAGCTTAGTATGACTGTTATCATGTGAATATTGTGGTTTATATTGTCACATGTATTCTGTGCAGTAGTGGAATGTAATGGTGGACAGGCTGAGGAGCAAGATGTCCGTTTGCAGTCTACAGCTGATCAGGAAGTTCCCCACCCAGATGTTCTGCCAGAGCAGTCGACCGGAGACTTTGACTTCAATGAATTCTTTAATCTAGAGAAGACCATGCCTGGGCTGGCCTCTGTAAGTACTGGGGTGCACTGTGGTTTTGTTGTATGGGTTACAGGTGTGAACATCACAAATGAGGTGCCATTAAGTAAAACCTTATCAATGTGTGTTTTCCTCTATGTAGTATTGCAGTCAGCATAAGCTTAACGGTAGAGGTTTTCAATTGTACCCTCACCCCCAGACACCTGAGCCAGACTTGATGGTCTTTATTTATTTTTCAATACAATCTTTTAGAGTCTTCAAGTAGGTGGGTTAAAAGTTATGGCACAATTTTAACCTCATAAGTATATGCTTTTATCCAAGTTTGTGTTTATTAACACTAAACAAGCCATTTTAAGATTGAAGATTACCTCTGCTGCTCTGGCTTTATCTCACTGAACTAAATCTTTGGTGGCGAGTACTGTCACTGAATGGTTCACTTAATATTCTTTTTTGTGGGCTCTTGCATGGAGGGTAAGGAGAGGTTGAAAAGGTATCAACAATCCAAATTTGTGCCCATCAATAAAGCCACATTAAATCCTGTTACTAATTGAAGAACTAGGTGAGTCAGGCTCCCCACTAAATGAGATTGTTGTGTACTGGCTGGTTTGAGGTGGTGAGTCAATACAAGGTCAAAAAGCAGTGCATTCTGTGACACTATCATCGGTCTTCTAGTACAGTTTGTGCTAAATTGATGGAAAGTGCTCCAAACGTAAGTGTCACCTTTGTTCTTGCATCCTACGGTTTGCAGACTTTTGTTTCCCAGTCTGTCTCACAGGCCTCTGTTTCTGTCTTGCAGATGATAGAGGACGTTTTGGGAGAGGGCCCCGTATCGGCCAGCCGCTTCAGTCAGTGGTTTTCCAGTAATCTGAGCCCATCGGGCAGCCGGTCCAGCAGTTTGAGGTCCACTCCTCATGAGGAGCTGGAAAAACTAGCAGGTGTGTGATTTGATTTTCCTAATGGAGCTTCCTGTAACTGTGTAGGCATAGCACTCTTTGGTCAAGCTTTGTCTTGGCATGTGGTAGTATGAAAACCTCAAGATCAGAGGCATTCTCTTTAAAAGAAGCTTTAATGAGTCATCAGGATGACTTCCGCGTTGAAGATTTAAAGGGGCATTGACTTCTAAAGTCTCCTCCAGATGATTCAATAAATCTGATGTAGAGAAAAACAAACTGGATTTTTTTTCAATTGTCTTCCATGATGCTAACCCACATTTTAAAGAAACAACTTAAATAAATCAGTCTCAGTTTTACCCCAAATATCATTAAATTCATGAGGAGCATCCAGTTAAAAGAAAAAGAAAACATAAAAGCTTGGCTAAACTTTGTCAGCCTGAACCTGCTGATTTACAACATTAGCCTCAATGCTATGTGCCTGCAATTTGCACCCTTGTTTGTAACGTTAACACTCTTAAACAGACTTGCTTTGCTGTGTTGACAGACCTAAATCTTTGACTGTTTTGTGTCTCTGAAGGGCTAGATCCACGCTGCACATCCCCCAGCCAAGGCCCTGTCTCATACTTCACACCTATTCAATCATCGGAGGGCAAAGAGAAGGTGGACATCTTGGAGCTGCTGCACAAGGCCAAAATAGACCTGAAGCCCCTTCTCTCCACCCTCTCGGTCAACAAGGCTCGGCTACGGGAAGGCAGTGAGTGCCAGTTTATTAAAACATTTCCACAGTTGAGTAATTGTGCAAGTGTAGCTTCATTTAAAAAAAAATAAATAAATAAAGCTTTACCATTTAGTGTTCAAAGTCTTATACACCTGCTTACACAAAAACCTAAATCATTTTAAAATAGTTTGACAGTTTTACTGCGCCAATTATTTACAGTTGTTTCTCTAATGCGGAGTCCAGCATCCTCTTGCCAAGTTCTAACACTTCAAAGAGAGCAGTCAATTTTAAAATTCAAACTATTTTTACAACAGATTTTTTATTTACTACATGTGAACCTGATCACTGTTTACATCCTCTGGCACAGCCTTGATGTTGTTTCCAAATCTCACCTTGATACTAAGGCTGTGTTCAAACTAGCATTAACATTGCATTAAGAATTAAAGAGATACTAATTTATTCCAGTGTCAGGGTGCAGGGACAGAATACCTCAGCCAAAAATGCAAGGTCTTCTTGCCAATAAAATATGTGCAGGCCCACAAGTCTTCAGTTTCCTTTAAAATGTGAACGCTTTCTCTGTTTACCTTGTGAACATCAGACAGAAGATTAAATGACTTTCCAAGTAATGACTTTAAGTAGTTCTACAGCCCATGAGTGTTTGAATTGATGGATTTGAAAGATTAAACTGTACTCTGATTCACAGCTCAGTCTGTTATACCTGTAGTTACAAGTTTTATCCAAAAAGCATTTCAGAAATAATCACCGTCATACTAACGCCCTTGAAAGCGCATGTCAGATGACCACGAGTGTACACTGGGCATTACACTCCTACACCTTTTTTATAGGAGGGTGATGAATCAGAGAATGCCAAGTCGTGACAATTGACAGCAATCAGAAACTAAATATGGGTGACTGCACCAAAATTTCTAATAGTCCTCATTTCTGCCTGTCCAGAGTTTTCAACCTGGAAAGGGGTCCTGCAGTGTTTTTAAAAGTCTGTTTTAGGGGTCCTAAAACTCAGAGCAGCGTGGATGCAAGATGTAAATGTAGTAGAAACTATGAAATTACAATGTATTCAATTCAGTTTTATTTATATAGCGCATATTTACAACATATGTCATCTCATAGCGCTTGAATGTCGCCAAGAGTCTAATTATAGTTATTCCTGTCCCCAGCTCACTCTGGAGTGGTGCTGTCACTGGAGGAGGTGGAGGGAGAGATGAAAGGAATGAAGCTTGGCTCAGAACCACAAGTGCGAAAGGTGCCACCTCCACAGAGAGGAAATGGCACGCCCTTCATGGCCGAGCATTTAGAGGAGGCTTTAACTGGTGGCTCGAGTGCCCGTCCACGCTCACGTGACACAGACATGTCGGCCTTTAACAAACTGGTCAGCAGCATGAAGGCAAGTGGAACTCTGCCAACTCACCCCAAAACCAACACAAACAATGTAAGTATTTCTATGTACACAGTTTTTATGTTGTCCCAGGCTTACACTGGAAAACAACACTGTGCATGTTGCAATGGAACGGTAACATGTCGCCTTGTGTGATGCCAGCTTTTAAACATGGCCCAGATAACTCTGCAAAAAAATTTGAATGAACTAGAGAATGATGGGCATAAATTTGCTGTGTTGTGTATATTTTTGAATACATTTATATTGTCTAAAAACTGTCCTCTGTGCAAGTCAGTGCAAAATAAGCAAGATCATTTGTGAAACTGAGATGAGAATCATGTCAACAATCATTGGATAAAAAACCATTAGAGAATTACATTAGTACATTAATCCAAACGCATCACTGGCTTGCATGAGGGACACTTTGATTTGGACTTGCATGTACATATCCGTCTCAGTGGGCTTGCTGTTTTGTGGTTTGTGGTGGTTTCAGCAACGTCACTTTTTGTATCTGGTGGTAACTACATTTTGTAGCTGACACATTTCAAAATGCCTACCATTCACTTTACATTGCAAAATTTGCACTGGGATGGGGATACAGGGGTGTGTTATTACAAGGAAACTATTTGTATTTGCATTGCCACAATTTTTTTTTCTCCTTGGACAATGCAGCAATCTTCAGACCAAGCAGTGGTGACACGCTCTGATACTCAAGTACCGCCTCGGCAGCAGAAAAACATATTCCAGGTGTGTAAGTTGATTATCCTCTCAGGCTAATGGTGACAAAGGGGAGGAAAAATGACATGTATTGAGCTTTGTGTTGGGGTTTTCGACAACAGCTGCACATTAATTTGTGGTACAGTTGTGCTGCTGTGCAGTGTTGGTTTGGGATGTCCTAAGATCTAATATTTCACTACCGGGACAATGCCAAAATTCTGAAATTCTTATGTAAACTGAAGACCAGGTCCTGCAGGGGCGGTTTCTATAAACCGTGTATTTACCTGTTAAAGTTTATACAGGTTCTGATTGTGTTCAAATCAATGCGTTCAGCTCAGTTCACCTCACACAGTGAAATCTGATGTACAACCAGAGGTGTACATTTTTAAACACTACATTAACAAATAAGACCAAACTATAAAGATTAACTGTCTAAAGACACTGTAACCTTGAGTGATGTATCAAAGCGTGTAGCTTTACTAAAGCTGTTTAGGAAGGTTCCAAGATGATACATTTACACAGTGAAGTTAATGAGGAAAAAATATTACTCTGACTGTCATAACGTCAAAGTCAATGGGGACTTTCTGGGAAATTTATGTTTTTTATGTTGTAGGAGCTGTTGGGCGGTCGCAGTGGGTCCCCCACACAGCTTGGCAGTCTGTTGGGCAGCTCTGAGGCCCCAGCAACTTCTGCCCCTCTACATGGCCTACTGCACAAGGGCCCTTCACCCCCTCTTTTCCCACAGAGGGCACCCTCACCTGACTACTTTAATAGTCGGTTGCAATCTTCTGCAGGTAAGTTCAATGAGAAAGTACTATGGAGCTGGAGTGAAGGCATATTGTATGACGTTCGCTCTATTCACTAGGCTTTACCCACAGATGTCAGGATCACAAATGAGCCCAGAAAGTTATCGATCTTAATGAAATTTACTTTTGAAATCGGATCATTAAATAGCTCTTCTTCCTCTTCTACCTCAAGGGTTCCCTGTTGGTCCTCAGGCCATGCTGCCAGAACAGTTTGCTGATGTACACAGGTCTATCAGTCCTGGATCTGCTGCACAGCAACAGGTAACTTAAATGTCTGAATTAAGATATTTGACGCATAATCTTGATTTGGTTTCATATGGCTCATATTGTTACCATGCCTAGTATTAGTTTTCAATGGAACAGAAGTCACATAACAAATACCAGGCTGCCTCACAGAAATCTCTATTTGGTTTTACTCCAATTTCAGTAATGCATGTGCAGCTTTTTCTGCTTATTACACTGGATAATCTTTTTGAAAAATAAGGTAACTTGCCTCAAGATTTGGTTTGGAATCAGCTGTTTGTTTTTTTTTGTCTGTCCAGATGAGGGCGCTCTCTATGCCTGTGAATCAGGCAGACCTGGAAGCTCTGGCGTTCCAGCAGGACCTTGCTCTACATGCCCACCACTCATTCCAGTCAGGCTACAACAAGCAACCACAGGACAAGTCATTTCGAAATAGGTTTGTTTATTTGTTGTATTTGAATACAGCCCCGTATGAGTGTACTCACAACTAGAGTGATGGCAAGTATAGCTCAGTGTGTTGCATATTATTACAGTGCTGCTTACAGCAATCTGTTCTTAGCTATTAAAAAATGTGGAAAATATTTGTGTACATATTTGGATTTAGCAGTATACCGAACGTATGCATCCAAACAAGATGAGAATTTGGTTGGCATTTACTAGTTATGTATGGCTGAGTTTGTGTGTATATAATCTACAGACCGCAGCGTGTTCTTCGCTCCCCCGGACCAGGCCCTCAGCCTGCTGGAAGAAACTCTCCAGGAAATGCTGTCACTAGCATGGTGAGCATACATTTTTGTCCCCAGTCATTTACTTTTATAGAGTTGTTCTGTATGACAGACTAACTTAGAACTTTACTGTAATTTCTACACCTCTTGGTATTGGAAGTATTAATGATCTGTTTCTTCTTTTCTTTTTTCCAGTTATCCCCGTCATTTACACCAACATCTGTGATCCGCAAAATGTACGCAACAAAAGAGAAAAGCAAAGATGAACCTTCAGGTCGTTCAGAGACCAAGGAGGAGGCAGCTCACTCTCAAGATGGTACAGAGTATTAACTCACTCACATCTAGGTGACTGTTATGTTAGTTTAAGTAATGCAGCACTTTAAACATTGACATTTGGGTTTTGTGATTACAGACAGCAGTTCCCCAAATCTATACCTGGAGGGACTGGAAGGGAATATTGCACAGTCAGGGGGTGTAAAGTCTGGTTCGCAGACCTTGCCAAGCAAGGACCAAGAGCGTCTCAGGCCTGGTTCTGCTGGACACCATACACCCACCATGGTACCTCCAGGACCATCCTCCTCTTTCCCTCGTCCTATCTACCCAGTACCGCTACTGTCCCATGTACCTATGGTGCGCCCTCCTCCCCAGCTCCACCCTAATGTGGTTCAGCGAATGCTGGCGCAGGGTATCCAGCCACAGCAGCTTGGACCTGCTCTTGTGCAAGCAGGTAAGCATTTTTGTTCCTTTACTTCATCTTCTGTAAAACTCTATGCATCTAAATGTTAAAGCGTTTTGCAAGTGACTGTTAAAATTCTGACCTTGATTACTTCTGATGGACATCTTCTAATTGTACTCACAAGGTATATTTCCACCACATGTTGACCTTGCACAACTTCAAGGCTTGCCTCCTGCCCTTCTTGGACAACCGTTGTACCCTCTAAGTGCAACAGGGCATCCACTTCTACCTCCCAGAGCAAATACTCAGATGCAGTTAGCAGTAATGCAGCAGCAACTTCAGCAACAAAGACCAAGTGAGTAAAAGCAAAGTCAAATAATATAACATGTAACAGCATTATGTCCCCACAGAAGCTTTGGTTTGTCCTAAAGTTTACAACTATTTTGTCTTATCTTGCAGTACATCCCAACATCCCAGGCAGTCAGTCACAGAGCCAAGGCCCCCACCGGACAAATGGCTCCCAGCGACACGGGGGCAGCCCCCCTCTAGGCCTAGCTAAGTGGTTTGGATCAGATGTGCTAGAGCAGCCACTCCCCTCCATGCCAGCCAAGGTCATAAGTGTAGATGAATTGGAGTTCCGGCCATAAGAAAATAAACACTGTGCTGGAATGTCAGATTTTTTTTTCCCTTTGCCCATCTCCACCTCCTCGTTACCATGAAAATGTGAACTTTAATTTGAAAGACGGTGCACAGAAGGGGACATTCTACCCATACCATGCTTTGTCTTCAACCTTGAAGTCACTGCTTTTGAAGAGGCGAATGTTGGAGATTTGTTTTGCCAGCTGAGTGATATTTTTTTTCTTTTTGTATTAGACTCTGCACATAATTAATGTATAGGCCCAGTTGTACAGACCATGGGAAAGAATCTTATTCTCCGTGTATATAGGTATGGTGTTTTTCTTGATAAGGGGAAACAATCCAGCAGTTCAACTGAAAACTGCAAGAGACAAAGTCACCAAGAGCTGGTAGCATTCCTTTGTCGTGTCCTCCTTAATTTCCCTCCGAACTACACTGAGAAAGGGCCACTACTGTAACTTCTGTGCATACTCCACCTTTCCTTTTTGTGGCATGACTAGTGGCCCTTTTCTGTAGAAGTGGAGTATCTCAAGACACCTCCGGGGATGCAGCGAGCTGGTTGTGCCTTTGTGTTTTTGTTTTTGTTTTGTTTTTTTTCCCCCCTCCCTTCAAACTGTATCCTCTCCAGTCCTACTTATCACTTGGGGGGCAGCACTGCTCACACTGTCATTTTTGAGGGTGGTTGGGATTCAGTTTATGTTTGTGTGCTATTAAGTTATAAAAAGCACAATAGAATTAATAAATAAAATCTTGAGTAAAACACTTTATTTTGTTTAAATGATTCTGTATTTATTATTTGTAGCTCAATCTTAACATGAGTGAATGCCTACGGTCGCCACTTTATTAGGTACACTTGTGTAATTTCTCACAATAACACAACAGGTCTGCATTAAAGTGGATCTCTGAAGCTTATGACATTGTCAGGTGTTGTTTTGGCTGTGTTAATGACAGGTTATACTTTCTAGTGGTGTTGCACTGCACTGTATAACACTGAAAGGTAGCTAATGTTTTGTCCACCTGATGTACACAGTAGGAGCAGATTAGAACCATAAAAAAAATTATAATGCACTTAGTTATGTCCTAGTGTCATTAAATACACACAATTATAAGCTTTATAAAGGCTGACTCTGTCTTGGATTACATTGTACAGTGGTCACTTAATGTAAATCTCAAACCAATGGCTATGCCAAAAGGAGCAAAATTGACTTTTGTTTTAACTCTGCGCCAAATCTGAGAAATACTGAAGATTGTCCAGCAGGTTTCTTCCAATCTTTGCAAGCAGCCACTGTCATTAACTGCATGTATTTAGGGATATACAGTACTTTATGGTTGTGCAGATTTGTACATTTACACTGAATTAGGTTTGTGCTGTGTTGAGCTAAATCAGCTAATTGACTGAGCACATATATCTTTATATGTTGATTTATTGTAGATATTCTGGCATTGGGATGAATGACAGGGTGTCATCTTAATTTCAGATATTTAAAAATAATGTCTACTCTTCACAATTTCAAAATTGACATCTTGGTCTTAGTTGTGTACAAACCATATTTAAGGTATCCTTGTGGTTAAATATGCTTAAAACAATATCACTTATTTTTATCTTAAAGAGATGCCTCACACATCTGATATTGATCAGGTTCCAATAAATTGAGAGGGATAAATCCTATTTAAGTGAAGCTTGTAGTGTTCAGTATTTGTTCATAGCTGTAAATGTGACTGCTATCTCCACAGCCAGGATAGGTGGTGATGGTGGAATGAATACAGTTTCTAATATTCTGCCACTTCTTTATGTATGGGTATACAAAATGTAAAATAGGATTGAATAAGGGAATAAAAACTATTTTTTTCATTATCAACCCTTTTCGAAAACCATTGTTAATCTATTACCCACACTAAACAGCCGTTAAATGATTTCCTTAGATTATGTAAATTGATATTTCCATGAACATCTGCTCTCGTTTGATTCTTCAGTTATAATTTGCTGTTTTTTATAGTGTTGTAGTGAAGGCAGGCCTTACCTGAGGTGACTTTTACAGTATCGTGCTGTACATGTGTTTTGAATGGGCTCACAGGCTGCGCTGCACAGAGGAGGAGGAGGTTTTATTCGGGTTTGTGGGGGGAGGGGTTGGTTTTTACAGACACACCAGGCAGGAAGAGACCTGCGTGTTCACATTTAGCCAGAAACACACGAAAGACCCCCGCGGCGCCGGGTCCCTGCTCCCGTAAGGCACCGTAGTTGCTACCAAAGAGTCACAAAAAATTAAACATTCAGTAACAAAGCACAGAGATTTGTTTTGTTTTTTTACCAAACATTAGCGACCCCCACCCCCGAAGAAAGCAGGGTCAAAGTTCACAGGAAGCTGGGGGGCTGCCATTTTTCCCTGCTACTGCTAACGTTTAACGTTAGATGCTAAAGCGACGGGAGGGGCGGCTGGTTTTGGATTTAGTAGCTAGCTGCTTTCACTCGGTCGAAAACCTCACACGTTAACTGCCATTTCTCCGGCCGTCGTCGCGAACAACCATTGTAATTGGATGAATTCGGCATGGAGAAAGTAGCGGAGCCGTCTTGGACTTCTTCGTACACCTACCAGGTGAGCAAGCACAGTGCGGAGATGCTACACAACCTCAACGTTCAGAGGAAAGATGGAGGCAGGTTCTGCGATGTGGTCTTACGCGTCGGCGAGGAGAGCTTCCCCGCTCACAAAGCCGTGTTGGCCGCCTGCAGCGAGTATTTCGAGTCGGTGTTCGGCCGTCAGACGGAAGGCGACGGCGACGCCAAGGAGTTGGAGATGCACACGATCAGCCCCAAAGTTTTTAAAGACATCTTGGACTTCGCCTACACCTCCAGGATCGTGGTGCGACTGGAGTGCTTCCCGGAGTTGATGACAGCTGCCAAGTTTCTGCTGATGCGGTCCGTCATCGAGATCTGTCAGGAGGTGATCAAACAGTCCAATGTGCAGATCCTCGTCCCGACCTCCCGGGGAGGAGACGCCAGCCTTTTCCAGGCCACGGGGGCCACGGAGCTGGGCTTCCCGGTGGCTCAGCAGGACCTGGTGAACGGAACGGGGATGCTGGTGAACGGTCAGAGCTTTGCTAACAATACACAGATGCATGTGGACGGCAGTGAAGACACCGCCGCCGCCACCGTCATGTTGGAGGACGGCGGCGAGTCGTCGGTGCCGATGCTGGAGCCCGTCGAAGGACTGTCCGTCTCCCCGTCCGCGGATATATCGGGGGGCACGTTTAATCACGACGCTGGCTCCCCGGGGTCGAAGAGGAACAGGGGGAGACCAAAGAAACCCGGCGGAGTAGTGGAGGCAGTACACTTTAATCACAGCACCCAGAAAGACAACGGGCTGTTTCCTTGCGGGACCTGCGGTAAAGCTTTCACGGAGGCTTCCCGCTTGAAGAACCACGAAGCGCAGCACGGAGCCTCCCACGGCGGTGTCAACGCGGCCGGTGACAGCCTGTCAGCTCCGGGCGGCGTGTCTTTACTGTCCCAGCCGGGGCTGCTGGAGAACGGCGTGCAGCTACACGGGGGGCTGACTGTGGATAACGGCCGCAAACGGGAGAGGACCAGGCGGCACGTCGGCTGTGACATTTGCGGGAAAGTTTTCCGCGACGTGTACCACCTGAACCGACACAAGCTCTCCCACTCCGGGGAGAAGCCGTACGCCTGCCATGTGTGCGGGCTGCGGTTCAAGCGCAAGGACAGGATGTCGTACCATGTGCGGTCCCACGACGGATCAGTCGGCAAACCTTATGTGTGCCAAAGCTGTGGTAAAGGTTTTTCAAGGTGAGTTGAACTTTGTGTCCACTGATAGCATGCTGTGTGTGTTGGAGCTGTAGAATAAACAGTGCTGTAACTGGGCCCTAATGGCTGTGATATTCACATTTACAGATCATTCTAAACGGTGAGAAGTTTGCGTTTATTTTGCTTTGATTATAAGTGCAACTCTACATCTGCATATGTGATATAGTGCAGTTTCAGCTCAGATATATAGAGCTGTGAAACCACAGAGTTGCAACAAAGCAACACTGTGGTTCAACCCTGCTGGAGAAAAAAAACAAGCAGCTTTGGAGATGCACAGACATACACTTCAGTCAGCTACTTTATAACCACTAGCTTGGTTCAACAATCTAGTCCGTAAACAAGGAAATTAGTACCATTAACAGACATGGTACACATCTGGGGGGCAGGAGTGGGCCTCCGTATGTTAAATAATTTTAACAAGGCCCCTTTCTGTGACCCAGTTGTCACATTCAGTTTAACCAGTTGAGCACAATTACTTGTCACCAAGCAATTTGCTCTCACCCACACAAACCAGTTAAACAGGCTCAGTGTTCTCAGGCCCTGTTTCTAACTCACTGTCTCCACCTACTGCTGTGGAGGGTAAAATATGTGACAGATGATAAATAAAAGCAGTCACATGTTTGTTTGTTTTTTAAATCTATAAATTTGGTGAGGGTCAGGGGGAAAGTTCACAATAGAGCTCTCATCAAATTTATGGTGAAAGGATTTTCGCTGGTGCCCCTTCTAGGGGGTGAAGTTCAAGAAAAAAGAGTACTTACTAAAAGGTTGTTTTGGATTCAGTAGCTGAACACTTGAATACCTTTTGTATGGCTGAAGAGTTCTCATTGACCTGTTTTTGCTGCATTAACAGTTGATGTTTTTAGCAGAAGACATGCTTTTATTTAGCTTCTTTAGTCTCCAGGTCCATATATTGTGCCCGCTGGCTCACTGTTATGACTTACTGGAGCACTTTAATAGAACATCGTCATCGTTAATGACATGAGTCACAAATGTGTTACGTTCTGTTAGGACAAGTCAGTACATCTGCTGTGAAAAAGGTGTATTTTACTTTATTTTGTGAGCTCCCACAGCTTTTAATGGCTTCTTTGTTGTACTTGTGTCACAGCCCCCCTGTGCTTGGTTGTAACGCTTCTCCCAGTTGGCACAGTGAGGGAGGACATCTCCTGAAAGCATCTATACATGGATGATTTTTAGTAGCAATAGAGTCCTTCTCATGATTTTTGAGGCTAAATTCATGCCAGTACCACCAACATAAGGCTGCAACTAACTATTATTTTTATTATCAGTTCATTTGTTGATTATTTAATTGATTCATCATTTGGTCTATGGCATGTCAGAAAATGTGTTTAAAGATGTACTAAAACCCAGGTTGATGTCATGAAATGACTCTGTTTGCTCCTCAAACAGTGCAACATGTAGCAGAATTCATTTTATCAAATTAGACTAGGAAAAGAAGCAAATCTCACAGCAAATATTTCGTCTTTTTGGTTGAGATGTGATAAAATATGAATTTAACAATACAATAGCTTTTCTTTTTCTTTTGTTGACCAATTCATAATAATTGACAATTTTTTCAGATCTAAAATTCTGTATTGCAGACATACGAGGGCAATCTTTGACTGAAAGGAGATTTTAGAATATTAGTTTTCAACCAACTATACTGACTCCCTGGTATACACGAAAAGATTTAATTGTTATTTGCTCTAAATTAAAAACCTGTTTTTCATTACCGTTGCTGTATGATTTTCATTCTATTTTATTTTTTTATATCTTACTCTCCTTGTCCTCATCATTGCATCAGCTATCTGTGAAAAGAGATTATCATTTTTGTGGGTAAATGTGACTAACAGGGAGTTTTGTTAAGAGTAACTGCATTTTACCATCTGATCAGACTTGGCTGAAAGGTAGATATTGACTGGTTCTTATGGAGAAAACAAACAAACTGACGCCACACAAATGCAATTAAAATTTAACCATTAAATATACATGTTAATAATTCTGCCTTCACAGAGACATGTGATTAACAAGGTGCATAGTCACATTAGAGGTAATTATTGTACATGTTCACTTCCCTAGCAAGGGCATGTCAACCACTGGACCAGCACATGCTTTTGTTATTTATTGCTGGTATCGTTCAGTCAATAACCAAGAAACATCACCACTATTAGGGACTTGCACGATAAAGGTTTCAGTGACAGTATACAGATTCTGTACAATATAATTTATATTTCATACATGGACAGTCACAAACTTTCTTTTTGCTGCTTTTCTTTCCAGACCAGACCACCTGAATGGACATATCAAACAAGTACACACAACAGAGAGACCCCACAAGTGCCAGGTAATATTAAAGATCTAATATAGCCGTCTTCGTTAATATAATAAGAAATCCCACATCTAATGATTTTTTTCAACCAATGTGTTCGAGAAGTTTTAACATCATGATATCTGTGTTTTAGATTTGTAATGCCTCTTTTGCTACAAGAGATCGCCTCCGGTCACACCTTGCGTGTCACGAGGACAAAATCCCCTGCAAAGTTTGTGGCAAGTTCCTGCGAGCTGCCTACATGACGGACCACCTCAAGAAACACAGTGAAGGAACTCATAACTACTGTGGCATTTGCAACAAAGGTAATTCTTTAAAAACGTCAGCATGTCACACAGTTACAGGCTTCTCTGAAACACCTCTACTACATATGTCGATATGTAATGCCAAATGTGACCCGGCTCTAAACACTTGCATTTTTATCTTGCATTCTGTCGAGGTTTCAGTTATTTGCACTGACGTGTGGGCTGAAGTTGAACAATGTCATCTGGCAATGCCGAGTATCAGCCAATTAGATATGTGCAAGTGCATGTAGCAGGAATAATATCTCCCAGTAGGGGTGTAACGGTACGCAAAAATCACGCTTTGGTACGTACCTCGGTACAGAAGTCACGGTTCGGTTCGGTTCTCAGTTAAGGGGAAAAAAGAAAGAAAAAAAACTGCTCATAATTAATCCAAAACATTTGTTTATTTTCTTAAACCAAAGAGCTGTTAGCAACTCAGTAAATTAAATTAAATGTACAATGTATACAAATGTAACAGAAATACTGCTGCATAGTTCTCAATATCAAATAAACAAAATAAAATAAATAAAAGTGCAAATGCAGCATTAACAATTCCAGCTTATTGTTCTGCTGTAACTATAACTCAGATTACTTTTCCAGTATAAAAAGGAAGACACTGCTGCAAACAACCAGGTTCAGCGATAAATATATATGCCTTTTTTAAATGAGTGTGTAAGTCTGACGTGTTGCCGGATGCATAGCTGAGGTACCACCTCACAATGTCGACGTATGGCTTTTGTCTTGTCCACTTGTTTTTCTCCTTTTTCGTACTTCACTGGGAAACCGAAGTGATCCCAAACGGGTGATTTTAATGACAGCGGAGCGTCTTCCAGCTCTGGCTTCTTGTTGTTTGCATTAGCCATCACATTTGCTAGCCATCACAGACATAGACACATATACGTAGATGCCGCATTGACTGTGGAGGGACGTGCCTAAAGAGCCGCCATCTTGGTACAGGGCTAGCAGAGGCGGGAGTGCATGGACATCTATGGAGGTAAGAGGTACTCCACAATCTTAAAGTGGAATTATTCACTAAATTTTCGACCAATTTCCAAACGGTTTGATTTGTTAAAAACGTCACACACGTAGCTATGACAGGATGCTTGGATGTCCTTTTGTTCTATTTATGTCTGTCTGTCTGTCCTCCATGTCTGATGTTTGTAACAAACAACCGCGTGAATATATGTTGACAATTGATCGATTTATGATCACTTTTATAGTGCAAACATGTCATTCCTCTATAGACGTAATGCACTTTAGGAGCGAGTGGCACTGTACATATATATGTCTATGATCACAGAAGCGCCGGCAGGAGAATAAACGGTCTGTCACATCCTGTGGTCCACTGAAAACTCCTACTTGTTTTTAGTTCTGCAATACTGTGCAACTGAGACGGAGAAGGTCCGCCACAACTGTGGGCGCTATGAGGTATTAAGTTTTGCAATTAAAACAATTCTCTACATTGGCCATTCTTAATAGTCTTAAAATTTTCGTACCGCGGTACACCTCTGTACCTAACCGAAAGTGCCTGTACCGAACGGTTCAATACGAATACTTGTACCGTTACACCCCTATCTCCCAGCGTGTTTCCAATTTAATATTTCAAAGATTGATTTCAATACACAGATGTAAGAATACATCACAAAGCCCATTGCCAAATGACATCACCTTGTGTTGCAGCAAAAATGGAGCCTGGTTCAGCTGTCCTGCCACTTGCATTGAGAAGTTGTGAAATTTTTTTTCGTTCCAGGAAAATACGTTTGTTGTTCAATCAAGCGGTAGTGCCCATACTGAACGTGGCATATGTCTAATGAAAATTGGGCATTACCTTGTACTTAAAGTCTTGGCTACAGGCTGAAAAGGTTTTCAAGCTTCCTCTGGCTTTTGCGTGTTTTTTGTGAACACTTAGAAGAGTCCTTGTATGGACAAATCGGTGGCAGTCACATGTGTTAGAGGCTCCTCTGACTGGGCCGGTTGACTTGCTGTTGGCTCCACACGCTCATGAAGTAATTCATGGTATGATACATATCTTCAAGAATTTTTATTGTACAACAGTAATTAGTCATTTAAGATTATTTGTGATGCTCATAAGAAAATGTCTTTAAAGCAATTCCTTATGTGATGGTTGTGGTATGAGGGAACATCTTTTTGGGCCAGTATGCATCACATGATTCTGCAATACAGTCGACTGTGGTGACGACAGCAACATTACCTCACAGCCGAGCTCTTGGTTTCACTATATGATTCTATTTTGTCCTTCATTTGAGGTTTGTTGAAAAAGGGACGTCCTATAAACATTATTTAAACTTAGACCTCATGTTGCTCTTCACTGTTGAGATACAGTTGTAAATGATAGTTATTAATCAAACCTTTTTTCTCTACACCATAAGATGTCCAGTTATTTTAGTCACACCAGTTATGGAATGGGATCATCAACGTCAAATAGTCTCTTTGTTTCAGGACGCCCCTCTCAATGCCAAGGCTTTGAGTGTGTCAAGCAACTGCCTTGTTCTTTGTTCTTCTGGTCCCAGGTTTCTCCACTGCGTCCTACCTTAAGGTGCATATAAAGACACACCATGGCTCTCCACTGCCCCCCTCTGCCACAATGCACACCTTCCCTGAGCCAAGGGGGGAACTGCAGATGCACAACGGCACCCCTTACCACATGGGACGCCAGTGCTCAGTGGAAGGCAAGCAGCCGCCCGCCCCATCCCAAACTTTCATGTTTCTGGCTTTCATTTGCTCTGCTGCTTTTTGGAGAAACATGCTGCTGCATCTCTGTGTATGGTTAAACACAAGCATACATCGGCTCCTGCTTCCAAGCTCTTTGCTCAAACATTTATTGCACACCTCTATGAGGACATTTTCTGTAATTATTCTCTAACTGTTACAACATGTTTATCATGGAGTACAGATTAAGTAGCCCACGATTAGGTGGTTGGACAGTGTCACTCAGTAGAGCGTTGGCAACACCAGTGTGGTCACAGCAATTTCAGAAACTTATGTCAAAGGTCAGGGTGGAAAATGACTGCGGGGAACTGCTGTACCTCAGAACAAAGCACCTGTTACTATAGAACAAAGGAAAATCAGAAGGAAAACAATTAGTTTACCCGTGGACATTCTACTGGACTGAAATTATAGCAGAAATCATGACTTTAGTTGTAGTTGGTAGTAGTACAGACAGCAGATCCTATGTGCATCTGTGCTACTAAAACACTATACTGTTGCTTAAAGTGAATACTTAGATCTTGATTTGGCTGGAAATTGCATATAATGTGACCAATTTTTTAGTTCCTCCTGCCACATGCAGTAATTAAAGACTTCTCAGTTGTCTCGACTTTGTAGCTGACAGGTTTATTCATGACTGTATGAGTATTTGGAGTGCTGAGTCACTTTTGCTTTTGTTTGTATGTGTGTGTCTGTCCAGCATGGCCATGGCCGTATGGTTAACAGTATCTGCTTGGCTGGTTCATCAGCAGTTGTTCAGCTATGCACAGTGTTGCATGATCGTCCTAATGTGTGCTCCATTTGCCCTGGATTCATTGAAACTTTTGTAGTTGTGCCATTTCTGTAGGAGAGACAGTAGCATAGAGACAGTGCACAGCGAACTGTAAGCCACAAGAACCACTGGTTAAAATAATATAGAAGAAAATGCACTTTTAAATTGATTTGTATTTGTAACAGACCATAACTGAGGTAGGGAATCAAAATCATGGATTACATTAATAAATAGCGCTAAAACAATTTGATTAGCCTTTTCATGTAGCATTTTAACAAGGATGAAGTGTGGCAAGGTGACGTATTGTTGCTTTTGAGTTTTTGGCATATAATGTCAACTATTTACTTCTTCCTGTAATGGATCAGGTGTAAAGGAAGCAGCAAAACTACAGGAACCACGGCAGGGCGTTATATAGTTTTATTTGACATTCGTAAACTAAGTACAGCCATAAAACGAGACCTTTTATTAACTTTTACTACTAAAAATGTGCATACATATTACAGTCTGTGAAAACACAATTAGAGTGCAGTTAAAAACAAAGGATTTGCATTTTCAGGATAGAAAAACTTCCTGCTTTGGCAAGTGGAGGTTTGACAAGCTTATTGGAGGAAATCATTTTCCTTTAAAGATGAAACCAGGATAGTAAAATGTTAAAATCAACTTTAGTTGCCATTTTGTCCCCCAGAATAGTTGATATTGCTTCTCATATTGGGTCTGCAGTTGCTCAGTAATGTCAGATGATTAGTAGGGTCCATCGTGTGTCACTTTGCAGACCTTTTCCGATTTATTTGCTTGTTTATGGTATGTTTAGAGCAAGTTTGTCTTTTTGTTTGCTAAAGTTAGAAGAGTCTTAATTCATGCGGACATGGACAGAAATGTGTACTGTCACTATATTTACTGCAGTTTTTGCTGTAGTCTTTATTTAATGTTATGACATTTGTGAGACGAACAGGTCGTGTGTGTTGTCAGTATACTTTGTTGTATGCAGTGTGGGCTTTTCTCACAGGGATGTTCTGGCATGTTGCACAAGGATGCACGGATGTGACTAATAACATTGAGCTGTTTCAGTGAGCCAGCATGTGCAAAAGCAGCATCCTGCTCTGCTACATTGATGTTCAGTGTGGTCATTTTTAATGTTTTTAATTATACCTGTGCTTATCAAATCACAATGTCCACTTTGAGAAAGGGATCTACTCAAATGGCACACAGTTTGTTTACTTTATCTGATAGTGTTTACATTTTAAATCACTCAGTTCAGGGATTTGGTATTTGCTAAAAGGGAAGAGGAAAAAAAAGTTAATTCATACATCACTGACCGCTTTAGTGATGCGACTCACTCAGCATGGACTCATTTGTTCTACTATCCCTGTCTAGTATACTGTGTTCACAAACAGCATTTCAAATACCAGTGATGAAATGAAGGTAATTCTGTCCATATCGTTTCCGCCGGCCTGTTATGTGTGTCCCTCCCCCTTCCTTTCTCCCTGGCTGGGTGTTGTGTAGACCTGTGCGCCAGTCGCCAGCTGCTTCTCACCTCGTCTGAGGCAGAGGGTCGCTTTCATGGGCTCTCTGGACACCCAGTTCTTCCCCAGCCTGGCCATTCAACCCTCTGCTTGCAGCCTGAGCTGCTCATGGGGAAGCCAGGTGGGGCCCCATATTTCTGGGAGTGTCGCTCTGGTGGGGTGCCTGGCTTCCCCGCCCATGGGCCTGTTGCAGGTCAGTACAGTCCAGCTGGAGGGTGGGTGGGGGCATGGTGCAAGCATGGCCTACTGGTTGGATGGGCACAGCAGAATTCTCAGTGGACACTGGGCAAATGGACTGAGCTAGACGATTGTATTGTATGATTGTGTTTAAATGCTGTAGCCACATTTTTGAAGAAACCGTCTCTTTTAAAATGTATTTAGTTATTGATGTCTTAAACCAGTTGTCATAACTTTTTCGACTTGTGCTTCGTGCCTTCTCACCTAACACTTGAAGTTTAAATGTGATGTTTTTGCAGGTACCTGCCAGCTACTGGATTAAAGTTGTATTTTGTGTAGACAAAGCCTGTTTTATAGTCCATCTTACCTAATTCATGCCTCTCTTGTCTCCCATTTTTGCCTTTTTTCTCTTTCTGCATCACTCCCCTCTACCTATCCACGCTGTGTCTACCTCAGACGGGCAGGAAAACGTTGGGAAATGTCCACATCTGGAATCAGAGGAATCCGATCCTTCATTCGGGGAGTTGTCCAACGGTGATGAGCTCAAATCTCCTCACAAACCTGACGGACCAGAGCTCGAGATGCCCTCTGTAGCCTGTAACGGAGCCTCTGCAGGAGCGTTGGTGTCTCCGGATGGATCGAAAGCCAAGACGGACCCTGAGAAGAAGTTTAACTGCGGGATCTGTGGTCAAGCCTTCCGCACCAAGTCCTACCTCAACAAGCACCAGCACAGAGTTCACAAAGCCCAGAAGGCCCAGGGGTTATCTGGGTCGAGCTTAAGTGAGATGGCCCCTTCCCTGACCTCTCCCTTCTCCCCTCAACAAAACATGTCTCTGCTCGAGTCCTTTGGCTTTCAGATAGTCCAGTCTGCTTTCGCTTCTTCACTGGTGGATGCTGAGGCGGGTCAAAGTGGAATCGACTTTGGAGGGAAGTGACATTTTTGCTAAAGGCTTTACGAGTTGCAGCGAAGCCTCTTGTTCTTAGGACAAAGCCGGGTTGCCCACAGAAGACGCTCTGTATTTGGGAATAACTTTGCCTCAAGACTACTTTTTCTGTTTGTCACGTTGCTTAATGTGTATCCAATATTTTTGTCAAAGACTGCCATATAATTCCTACTTTTTCTACTTTTTCAAAGTATGAAAAGGGTGTTTGGTGTAAAAATTTTCTTTATAAAGAAACAACATGAAGGTTTTATTTCCTTTAACTGATCTTGATCTGTTGAAGTTGCGTTTCTTTCAGCAGTTTCTTTGACTTTCCTCAGCTGCACAAATGTTTCTTGACATGAGATGAATTATGTGTCCTTAAAACGAGTAATTGTTGTCTTCTCGCCCACTTTAACTGCTCTGCTGTACGTGGTAAATCGACCCTTGGCCATTACAGTGATTTTTAATGCTTCATATTCCTCATTCCTCTCAAGGCTGTAAACAGATGTCTTTACCTCAGAGTAACAAAGAGGGCTAAATTCTGTATTTATTTCATTCTTTGCTTCTTTCAAGGTGGATTTTCTTTCTTTAAGGACAGGGATTTAAATTGGCCTCAATTTTGATAGTCGGTTTTCATTGAATCTGTTAAATGCTGAAGAAGAAACCTTCCTAACAGGCTCACGGCACATTTTAGGACAAATTTTGTACAAGCAATTTTCTTTGGCTTCATGCAGAGAGTGTCAGTTTTCTGGCCACTGAGTAGCACTGGTACCTGTCAAGGACCTTATTAAATTACTGTTGGCAGGATTATAGTTAAGAAGCACTTTTTTAAAAGCCCTTAATTATTTGTTTTGGACTTGATTACTTGTAAAATGAATTGTTCTTGAGAATAATTGCAAAGGGTAAAACAAAGTAAACAATTTATCTTGAATTATGCTATGTACAGGGATGCTTTTGAAAGTAAATGGGATTTTTTTTTAAACAGGTTTGGATAAATTTGGATGTAAAATCTGTCTTGAAACGTGCCTCGAGCTTGTCAGGAATGAGCTTCTTTTCCCCGCAACAAGGACAGTGTTTTCTTGTTTGTTAGGTGTTAAATCAGTTGTGTACATGAAACAGGGACCAAGGTCAGGTATATTTTCAGTATATATTTTGAGAAATGTAGATTATATTTTATTAACTTATTCATGCCCTCGGTTGTGTGTACAGTTTTTTTTAAATTGTCAAACAAAAATCTTGTGATTTGCTCACTTTGCTTATTTGTCACTCTAAATTATGTTAAATGGAGATGTGTGTTTGTTACGTGTGTGTTGTGCAACAGACAGCTTGAGGGTTAGAAGTGGGATTCACACCCTGATCCACCAGCCTCTGGGCCGACAGAACGTAGTACAGCTTTTACACAGTCAAGAAATTAGGGTTTCCTTAATTACCTGTCGTTTTTTCACCTTTATCACTTGCAGTTCTTCCTCCTCCTCTCAGAGTTGTTTGTGCTATGTGTGGTTGGTCGCTCTGTTAAGGAGCAAGCCGCCTGTCCGGCTTTCTTACAGTGCATATATGTGTTAAAATCCAAGACATTCCTAACACGAAATTTAACCCAACAGTTCCCCTAAATGTACGCAACAGGAGCCTCACAGTCACATTTTTACTTTGCTGTAGGTCACCTGAACTCTCTTGCTCCACTTCTAAAAAATCCGTAATTGGTTTCTTATCTTAAAGTTCCTCTCTTCATTAATTAAACTAGTAAGCAACATGATCAACAAGGTTGAAAACGTAATTTTCACCAGAAGGGTTTCTCCTGCACTAAACTGATCTTTGCAAGTAAAGTTTATTTCCGTTTCGGGCTGCAACTAACCGTTATTTTCCTTCTGCCTGTTATATTCAGGATAAATTGTTTAGTTTTGTTTATAAAATGTTAAAAATTACATTCACATTTTCTCAGAGCCCACAGTGATGTCTTCAGTTTGCTTTATTTGCCTGACCAACAGTCCAAAACCCAAAGATATTCAGTATACTAACACATGTAAAAAAAAATGGAATCCAACAGTGTTTTGCATTTTTTGCTTAAAAAATAACCGAAATGATTAATCGATTGTCAAAGTAGTTGCAGGTTCGACTAATTTCAGCTCTATTTATTACTTCTCACAATCATGTACTCTAATCCGTCTTGGTCTTGTATATACTGAAACAGAAAATACGTACAATCACAGGAGTGGCAGGCGGTCGGCTTCCAAACATTTGTGACAAGAGATCTACATCATGTCGTAACAGTACAGTTGCAAAGCAGCCAGGATTTAATTACTTGGTGTCATATGGACCTGTCATAGAACTCACACATCAACATAATTTCTCATAGGTTGGTGTTTTTTTTTTTGTGTTGTAAAACATGTATCATGATGCAAATCAGGCGCAGTCCACTGGCGAAGTGGCTGATGGTGTGTGTGTGTGTGTGTGTGTGTGTGTGTGTGTGTGTGTGTGTGTGGTGACGGCTCTGTAAAAACGGAGTGTGTATTTGTGTGTCTGTTTCCGTGTTTGATCTGTGTTTCCTGCTTTCTGTTTAATTATTATTTGTGAGTAATTTAGTCTGTTAAATTCAGTACATTCCTATATTATTTATGGTTATATTGTGATTGTAACAAGTGTATATACCTTCCATATACACACTATAAATATATATAAATATATATGAACCAACCAATATGATCAGTGTTTGTCAGTGGTGGTCCTGTACATATAAAGATTTTTTTTTTCCTTGTCTGTTATGTGGAGGGATGTTAAGTTATGGCCATTTGAAGTGTAAACTGCATGTACTGGCATGCGAGCGAGCTGCGGACTGAATGTCGATCACTGGTTGGTGGCAGTAAGTGTTTCACTGCTCACTGTACTATCACTCTGCTCTGGTAGCGCTCACACTGCCAGCTGCACGACCCACGTCTCTGACCAAGTCTCTTTCCTTTTTTGATCCACTCTGCACTAGTATTTACTCCTTAAAAGGTAATAAGGGTTGTGTTGTTATAATTATTATTTGAAGACAAGTGGAGGATGCTGTAAGAAAATGATGAACCTTTGTTTTATTTTTTTGTTTGTTTTTTATCCACTGAGATGTATGACTTGTTTCACTCGGGTTGGTACTCAAACGGAAAAGATAATTTCATGATGATTCTTTAGGCCTAAATGTCTTTTGCTTTCTGCTTTTGGTCTGTTGCAAAGTGCCTTCCAAATACTGATTGTGCACAGCAGTGGATTAAAAAAGGTCCTCTTTTCTAAAGGTTAAGAATTGTACAGAGTGACTTGCATTGACACTTTTGTATAAAAACACAAAATGTACAATATGTTAACTTGGTATTTTATCATCGTACTCAACAAGATTGCTCTTAAAACATGTGAGCTACATGTTTTGTTATAACGTCTTTGGACATATTTCAATATAAGCTTACTTTTCTATAGATATTTGTTTTTGTACTCTGTTATTGAGTCTCATCTCTCTTCTTGGTACAGAGATGAGCACCAAATAAATTGCAACTGAAAATCTAACTTCGGTCTTGTAATTATTACTGGTAGATACTCGAACAGTAAGTCCATGTGCATGTTTATATAAACAAACATAATGTATCTTGGTACGGTGTTGATTCTCCAATTTATTGAAACTTTACCATTCTACCAAAAGATTTTCCCTCACTGGTGGTTTCATATAATGATTCATATCATTTTCAACAAACCATTCAGTGACCCCTCATGCCCTGTGGGTGGGGTTTTTTCTGGAAGAGACCATTCCCATTAGGACTGAAAAGCTTCATCAAAGGTTTCAAAAAGACTTCATATAGTTGCAGTGACTCCTCTGAGGAGGTAAGTGGACCCAAACCATGGCAGCAAAAAGCCTCCAACAGAGCCACCTGATCCCCTCACTGCAGGGGTCAGGAGTTGAAGTTTTACCTTTAATTTGTCACCCAACAGATATAAAAATTACAATACTGTAGTTGTAACAGGGCTGCACGGTGGATCGGTTGTTAGCACCGTCGCCTCACAGCAAGATGAACACAGTTCGCCTGGGATCTTTGTGTGGAGGTGTGAATGAGAGAGTGCTTGGTTGTTTGGCTCTATGTGTAGCCTTGTGATAGAGTGGCGACCTGTCCTGAGTCGGCTGGGATAGGCTCCAGCCCCTCCGCGACCCTGCAGAGGATTAAGCGGTGTATAGATAATGGATGGATGGATAGTTGTAACAAGCACGTTCCCTTATGTCTGGAGAAGATGATTTGTAAGCTGGAGTATCACTGTAGCACCACAATGCTTCATTTATAGAATGTCATGACGCGTTTTACCTTCATGAAAAAATTGCAGCTCCTGCAATTTGGATATTGCACTCAGCTATATTGTGATTTTGATGATATTTCCATTAATTGTTTAGCCCCAGTATGCATGCATGGATAAGAAAAGGGTGATACTGTCTGAAATGTCTATTGGAGGGTGAATGCATATACATTAAGTCACACATTCACACCAACAGGCAGTTTAGAGCGTCCAGTTTGCCTAACTTGAAACATTTTAGTAAGAATTTTGCTTTACATGATAAAATGTTTTTATGCGGCCGAACACCACACATGTTAAAGTTTGGTAGCTTCAGCAGCCACAGAGACCTCAGATGCCCCTCATTATCCTTCTGACAGCCATGCTACATTTTAAACACTTACATAGGTGGACTGCTACAGGGTCCTAGAAGCACAGATTTATTTTTTTGTGAAGAATTCGGCTGACTCCTTCCTATAAACTCACTGAACATTGTTATGGTAATGATGGGAGTGGATACAACTATATTGTCTGTTCCAGAGGACCAGATTAGTTTTTTATGGATGCCTGATGTGTTTTGAAGCATTTAGTTCCCATTAAATTCACATTCACTTCTCTATTATGTACAATGCTGAAAAATATCCAATCTTTGTCCTACTGAGCAGCACGCTGTTGTTTCTTTTGACTATGGATAAATAAGGACAATATTGGTTCATCATTTGTATTATGATCAGTGAGCAGCTCATGTTAATGATGTGGTTCAAACCGTCAGCAGGACCAAAACACATCATTAAAGCTCGCTTGTTATCTTTATCAATGTGATTCACTCATGTTGTTTTTGGCTCTAAACACTCCAAGAGTCTGAACATACGATTCTACACGGTTTCACTTGTATCTCAGAGAAAACAGACTGTTGGTGATATTAAAGTCTGGAACAACAGTAATAGTGACTGGTCACTGCACCGATGTAATGAAACGGTTAAATAAAAGCAGGTTGCCATGGAAACTGCACTGCCTGTGAGGATCTGAAAGCATCAAATACATTTAACTCAAGCTACTACGTATTGAACTGCTGCCCAATTAAACCAAATAGTGACTATGAAAAAATGACTGAATTTAAGGTATGTATTATCATTGTCATTGTCAGCTGTTATCGAGCATCTTCAAGAAGAGGAGCGGACATGAATTAACTAATTCTCTTCATGTCTTTTCATCAAAAGGCATGAATCATGAACATGAAATCAAATTTTGTATAGATTTGAAATTTAGACTTATTTGAAGTATATCTTTGTGTTATCCCTTCACATCCTGAAACCACCAGATGCCTTTATGTATGTTAAAACTAAAATATGCAGATGTATGCAGATTTTCTGAAGTGACTTTTATTTTGTTTTTTGTTTTTAGTTATATTTGTTTTAAGATACTTATTGTACATTCTAATAATAATAATTTAAAATAATAATAAAATAATAATAATAATTTAACCTTTATTTACCCCCTTGGGAAAATTCAACTTCTGCATTTAACCCATCCTACTATACTTACAAGGAGCAGGGGGCTGCCACGGTGCAGTGCCCAGGGAGCAGTCAGGGGTTAAGGGCCTTGCAACAGTGGCCGCAGTGGGATTCAATCCTCTGATCTTCTGATTAGTAGTCAGGTGGTTAACCTGTTGCGTCACATTGATCCCCCTTTTCTAGCCTATATTCTTTCAAGTATTGTTGATAATATTCTTTGATGAATACCTTCTTGAACTCCTAATTACTTTGAGATGTTTATCATCATCCTGAATGACTGTCATCTGTCAAAATGTATGTGTATGGAATTAAAAATTGTATAGAGTGGAATGTTGTGTAATAGACTGCACATATAGCCAAATAATTTAAACACTGTCTAGTGGTAAAAAGCAAGCAGGATATTTTCTTCATCTAATATTTCAAAACAAATTCAGCACATCAATTGATATCCTCGTTATTTCAATAGGTCTTTACTTCATGGTGGTTAAAATAATGGGAAGATAAAATGTTACTGTCCAATGCTGTGATAGATACAATTTAAGAGTTTAAAGGGAAACCTTGAGCCTTAATTGCCAAGAAAACAACCAGAGAGCACAGTTATCTAAAAATGCTATATTTATTTTGAACATGTTAGGAGAATAATCATAGAACAAGAAACAGTTTTTAGATGCAATGACATTCGTTTTACTTTTAATATCTGCCACCAAATGATCAAACATTTTAGAACACCTCCATTTTTCTAGTTGATACAGAAATTTACATCATGTACTGTCTCAGTGTAGTCTGAAATTAAAAGCACTGAACAAATAAATAGTAAAGTTATTTTTTATCTATTTTTTTCTAGGAAAAAAGGAATCTTAAATCCTAAATTTAATGTAAATCTCTTTTTGCAGCGGATATTCTTTTGATTTTTTATTTTTTTTTACAATGGAAATGAAAAATTGATTTGAAAGTTCATCCAGCTCCTCACAAATAAAGTCAGTGGGGTTTAAATTTATAGACTCAATTAATCTTCCATCATTTGAAGCCCACTGTCTTGTTCTTTTCTTCTCATGCTTGGGTCATTCTCTAGCTGTAAGATGAACTCCTGACCAACCAATCTGTCTTCTTCTGTTATTTTCCTTTTTTCTATTCCATGATCAAACTTTGTGCAGTCCAGTATCGTCCTAATAATGTAGCAGTAATTTCAGTAACACAGTTTGCCGTCATTCAGAGAGTTTGGAAATAATCAATAGAATCTGGGGAACCTGTACAAATTGTTTGCATAATTGATTTTCAGGGTTTAATTTATTTTCATTGCTGCAGAAAACCTGGAAGTTATTCAGTTTCTTAATCCCAGAGAAAGGCCTGTTTTGTGTGAAATCTAAACGTTTTTTTTTTTTTTTTGCAGTTTTTGGTGGTGTAATTTTTCTTGGACAGTTTACTGCGAACTTTTGTACCATTTAAGGGTTTCCACTTTTAACTGATCAATATTCAAGATTATGCTAAACATAATAAATAACACGCAAATAATGGAAAAGTTGTTCCCTGAAATATGTGTAGTTTACAAAAAAAAAAGTACAACTGATGTAAAAAAAAAAAAAAAAAAAAAGATAATAATTTAAAATTTAGTTGCAAGAGCAACATCAGTCTTTTCAACATCAGCCTCCCTGTTCCTGTAATTCAGCTTGTTAAAGTCCTCCATGATCTCCACATTTGTCTTTCCTTTGGTCTCAGGGACAAAATACAACATAAATGCTCCACTGAAGATGGAATAAGCCACAAAAATCAGGAAGCAGAACTGTCCGAGTCCCTCCTGTGTGGGTACACGAACAACAGTGGTGTTAAATAAACAGCTGGGTGACATAAACACAGATATAAACATGTAAACGGTGCATGCACAGTGGGTGTCTTACCACTACATAACCGAACAACATGCCCACAAGGAACATGCCGAGCCAGTTGATGGTCCCACTGATCACAAAGGCAGAAGGACGCCAGGCTTGTAGGAAGAGGTCAGCAGGGAGAGCCATGGACACTCCAGCTAGAAGAAAATGTCAACATTAAGAAGACATTTACACAATAAACTTTCTCTGATTTTTAGTTTGAGTTGTAAAATTTTTCACTCACAAGGTCCAAGCCCATAAACGCAAATGACACAAAAGATCAGGCCTATGTTCACATATGGGATCCATGAATTCAGATCCTGTATAGAAAGAGAAACGTTAGTATTTATCCTCCCCAGGACAGAGAGGAGGAGTGTGTGTGCAGTGTGGCTGTATTTACCTTGATGGACAACATGACAGTAAGAACAGACATGGTGACACCCATCAGGATGTAGCCGTAGCCCATCAGCTTCTTTCTGCCAGCACGATCTATCAGGAAGGACTGAGACACAGCAGTGATGCAGAGATTGAGAATCATGTCAGTTAGATGCTGCACATTTAGCTCTTTATCTCTGCCTGTTATGTGTTATGCAAAGGCTGCTTTTACTGTTTCTGTAGACACATGGAGAGTAGTAGAGTTAAAACTGAGTCAGACACTTACACATAGTGTTATAGTGATGAGCTCTGTTGCTCCAATACCAATGGCCAAGTAATGCATCTGGTCCTCTGGCACTCCTGACTCACGGAAGATGTCAAATGCGTAGAAGTACAGCTGCACGAGAGGACGACAGATAAGAGGACATCAGACAGGATAAAAGGGTACCAGAACATGATGTGTGAAACAGCTCTCACTCCACCATCATCAAACAAACGTACAGCATTGATGCCGCAGAACTGAACACCAGCGCAGGGGATGGCCAGAGTCAGCAGCTGCCATCTGACACAGCGAGAGGTGAGAACGTCCTTTACAGTCTTGGCCTTCTCTCCCTGTGTGCTATCTCTCTCTTTCTGCATGTCGTCCAGATCCATCTTCAGGTCGTCCTCCTGCCACAGCCACTGTAAGGCTGTTAAATACATAGATGCACTCTTGAATTACAGAGGAAGACATAATGATAACTAGCACTGAAAAATTAGGTGTCTGATCTGTCAGTGCAGAACAGAAAGGTTTATTAGGGTGGTCTGCAAACCTGCCAGTGCTTGACCAGCGGTTAAAGAATAATAGTGAGCCACCAGCCATATCTGGATGAGGGATATTGGTACAAATTTAGTGGGGTAAGAAGTCTACAGATTCATTACTTGAGTTAAATTATGAACACCTCACTATGAAAATACAATAGAAGCAAAGGCGAAGCATTGAAAAACTTACTTAAAGACACCTCAGATGAAAATCTATTATTTTTAAAGTTCAAGGTAATCTTTATTATTCCCGAGGGGCAATTTGTCTTGCAGTCAGCAGCACACCACAGTGGTACACAATTTCACCACACTCTAAAACCACACAATAGACCAAAACTATGACGATAAAATGAAATAAAATGAAAATAATAAAATCATCATCAGTCATAGATAAAAGAAATATGATGATAAAATTAAATAAACTAAAAAACAAAATAGATGAAAATAATATAAAATAACACGGTGCTGTTTACAAAGACAGTGGTAGCAGGGACAAATTAGTTTAGTCTACTACTACTAGTAGTCTATCTAAATCTATTGGTCCTACACCTACTTAAACTGTATCTACGACTGGAAGGGAGCAACTTTATCTTTTTAAGACGCCCATGATACATTATTTATATACTCAGACTGTGAGTCGGCTGTGTCTCACCTTTTTTGCTGCCTTCAGTGTCTCCTTTATCTATGTAAAGGTACCGAGGGGCCTCGGGGAAGAACAGCAGCAACACAAACTGCAGGATGGCAGGAATCCCACTAACGGCTAAGAGATACGGCCACATCTCTTCTGTGCCCATTATCTCCCTGAGCGGAGCACAACACAAAGACAGGTTAGAAAAAGACTAAACAAAGAATACATTGATAATGAAAAAACAGGTTGGGTCATTTTGTGCTATTTAGTTTCAGTAATTAGGAAGACAAGGTGTTGTACTTTGATCTGGGACAAGAAAAAGTCTTTGATTATGTATAATCAAAGTAAATAAGTAATAACAAACAGGACACAAGCCAGACCAGTGTTGGCATGCAGAAATGTAATCTGGCCTCAGGAAGTGAGTTTTTGTTCTTGGTTTGTCTTCACTGATGATGTTCCTCTGTTTTAGTTATTAGTGAACTTGATGCTTTAAAGTTTCAATTCTTACTTAATGCCAATTATCTGACCCATGACCTTCCCAAAGCCGATGAAGATTGAGCTCGTGAGGGTCATGAAACCTCTGAGTTTCTTTGGAGAACTTTCCCCAAGGTACATGAGGTGAACACTGAGGCCGAGACCTGCGGAGAGACACAAGATGAAGAGAGAAGAGGAAAAAACGTACTCAAGGAAAACACAAACACCACACATCATGATAACATACCAACGTTATAGCCGTATAAAAATCTGCCCAGCAAGATCATCTCAAAAGACTTGGCCATGCGGCTGAAGACCATGAGCAGGGCAGCGACGATTGCCACAACGTTGTTAATCAGAAGAGCTTTTTTCCTGCAATATCAGAAGAAGCCACACATATATAACTAAATGAAGTTCAGGGAAGCTTGTTTGACAGCAAGAAAGTCCATTTGATTTGAAGATGGGATCTGTCCTGCTTATGTGAATTTCACTGTAGTTGAAACTTGTCAGTGGTTTTAATGTTATGGCTGATCTGAGTATATAGAAAAAGTAAAGTAAACAATAAGGTGTTTTTTTTTTTTTACTGTTTTAATTAAAGTTATTCTGTCTCTAAAACCCACAATCACCAGGCTTTGAAAATCAGAGATGTCAGCAAGTTATTGTTGAGTGTTTGCTATTAATAAGCAACAAATTGCTGGTGTGTGTCTCTCTCACCGGCCGTAAGTGACCGGAAGGCTGCCGCTGTGAATGGCTCCAGCCCAGGCTCCCAGACTTAACACGGCCACGATGAAGGACCAGATGAGCTGGTTGGAAGAATCGTCCACCGGAGCTCCATACCTGAACATCCATGTGTAGTTCACAAAACTCTGAACGTGCTGCAGGAAAATCAGAGAGGTTAAGAGACATCTGAAGAAGCTAAACCTGGGACTATAAACCACTAAAGCTCATATTAGCAGTCTATCTTTTGATTTTCATATTGACATTTAGCAAACATTTTGATGCTCTGAGTAACAAACGCCTAAAAACCCTGTCAGTTGTGATATTCAGCTTTATAAATTGAAATTCAGTTTGACTTGTGTCCTTCTAATTGAATTAAAAACTGTTTTTCTCTCCTTTCTTTCAATATTCATGAAAAGCGCTTTGACTTCTCTGAGCACGAAATATGCTACATAAAGGCTTCCTTGCTTTGTCCTTCTTATTTGGGCAAATTAATTGTCATTTGCTGTTTTTGTCTCTGACACTTTTCAAAAGTTTCCTTTGTTTTTGTGCTCAGCAAAGCTAAGCGAGATGCAAAGCAGTCTGGCCTTCAGACATTCTTCACTGCATATTATACTAAATACAATAAAAATTAATTGATTTGAAATAACTATCAAAATAAAACTCTAAAGAAAGACCTTACTTGCAGGCAGGTAATTTAATATTGCACAGTCTGATGCAGTTTGACAAAACCACATCATAATACTGAGTGAGATCTTACCACAGCTGGAGAAGCGATGAGAGAAACCTGGATCCCATATTGAAACGAGCCTCCGATTCCCAACACCAGTGACAGCAGGTAGAGCCTCCAGTACTGCAGCTGATGTGTGAAGTAAACATCATACATACAGCTTCAGTCTATGCTACAAAATTTGACAGTGTTGTAGAGGGCAGGTTGTATGTGCTGATTCATTGAACGGTGCGCTGATGTGGGCTCCAAACATATGTTTAATGATTATAAATAACATGCATAACCTTCACATCTATTAACCTTTTCTATGCTCAGGATGTTGTCAATCTCATTTCCTCTCTTTTCAGCTCTGCTACAGATGTAACTTTTTGAAATAAATATAGAAACACAAGTTTTACAATTTGCTAAAATATAATAACTGTTAAACTATAAGTTTCTTTATTGTACAGATGAATATTTTAAAAACTCAAAAGTTAGTTTTTAAGGAACATGCCGGTACATCATTTTTCTTGCTGCATTGATTTGATCTGTGACCAGAAGTCTTATATAAATGCTTTAAGTACAGTTTTGATGTATTCATTTGAGGTTTTTCCAATTTATGCTACTTTCTATCTGTGCTCCCCTACAGTTCAGACAGGTAATAATTTGTTACAGTTATCAAACAGTTACTTGGATTTTAACTTGTAAAATTTGACGCAGTGTTAAAAATTAAAGGCAGTTTTTTTCCGTAATGTGTTATCTGCTGTAGTGTTCATGTGCAGGACCAATAAAAATGACAAACTCATAAATTATTATTATTATTAATTTTGAATGCAGGGCTGCCAAATGTAACAATACCTTTACAGCATTTGTGAAATTGTGTTTTTCGCATATCCCAGTTGGGGTCAGAGCACAGGGTCAGCCAAGGTGAAGCGCCCCTGGAGCAGTAAGGGTTAAGGGCCTTGCTCAAGGGCCCAAACAATGACAGCATTGGGGTTCGATCCTCTGACCTTCTGATCAGTAGCCCAGAGACTTAACCGTTGTGCCACCACTGCCCCCATATAAGTAAAGTAAAGTAAAATAACTTGGAGCTACAGACAGTTTTGGGTTCGTGTGTCAATGTTTTTAGATATCAACCTTTGTAACATAATAAAAAACTTGCCTTTTTGCGCAGTTTGCGTGCAGAGTTTTAACTGGAACAGTTTTTTTTTTCTCATTCTGATAAAAACAGTCAAAACTAATTTGCAACAGAGATTTCAGAGGTAGATATCTGATCATGAT
>OMNN01097806.1:16237-48131 GCA_900302755.1 Chromis chromis
CCCCCCCCCCCCCCCCCCCCTCTCTGTTCAGTTTAGGAAACAACAAACAATGCGGTTGCTATGGGCTCATCTGGCCGCCCAGAGACCGCATGTCAGCAGCAGTTTAGACAGCCGACAGTCGCAGACAGTTCACTGAGATGGTTTGTGGGCCTGGTCACTTGTCCTTTTCCAAACAAACAAGGAGATACTGCAATCATTATGCTCACTTCCTTCACAGATTAGAGGAACACCAAGCCACTGCAAGGATATTTACATCACCCTGAGATACTACAACTCCTCTGTTGATGATCATACTAATTAATTTGCTTGAGGCAGTTGTCTGACATGCCTGGAGATCCTCAGTAAAATGCTCCCACTTCACATTGGGAGGTTTTGGTCAAACTAAATATAACATTACTTCTATGCTTACTTCTGCAAAACTTGCAGAAGTTTAATGGCATAAAAATCCATTAAACTCCATTTAAACAGACTCATTTTAAAAAAATTGAGGAAAAACTGCTGATGAACTTTATTGTATAAGAAATGGCTGCTGCTACGGAGGCTTTGTTCTCCATAGAGGATCAAAAGTACTTTATTTTCAGTGTTGTAGGGTTGCAATCCTCCAGACCCCAAACAGTTTGGGGGCGTTTTCTGCTCCTGTCACATTTTTACTCACTGATCAGGTATGTTTTATTGTCCTCTCAATCTCTTGTTTTCTATCTGCTTTGTATTTGTGCAGCCTACTGTTCACCCAAAGAAAGAATGTTGTCACGTGACGTCACAACTGAGACACTCGTGGTTTCTCAGATTTGCTAAGGCGCTCAGAATTTTTTGTTTTTTACTGTATCTGGTTGAAATAGTTTATTTTTTGCAAATTTTTGAACGAGATATATAAAATATTACAAATTCAATCTTATATTTTCCTGTTTTTCCTGATGGAACATGATGTCCCACAGACTGTTGTCTAATGAAATCTAATGATTCTTTCTGTTTTTATAGTTTCTGCCTCTGATAGATGTAATTCCAGCCATTATTTCAAAGAAAGCTTGCCTTTCAAATGTTGGGTTTTGGGGTTCAGAGGGTTAACAATTATATTCACTGTTGATTCATTTCCTCAAATGACCAATCACATGCCCTAACCCTAAAGTCAAGAAACAATGAAAAACACCTAATGCAGCTTCCTAAAGCTCAAGACTATGAATGTTTCCTCTTGTCCAACTAACTGTCCGAACATCAACATTATTCTGTCATAAAGATTCTAAAACCAGAGACTGTTTAGTATTTGAGTCAGAAGATATTTTTCAATATAAGTAGCTAGATAGCTCAGTGACTAACACCCCAGACCTTGGCATGGGAGATCAGTGGTTCAAATCCTGGTCAGGGTGCAGGTATCCAGTGAGGACCCTTAGGTAAGGTCCTTAATGCTGCCCTGCCTACCTACCTATGTATGTCGCTTTGGATAAAAGTGTCTGCTAAATGAAATTGTAGAATTTATTTGGTCAAATTCTCAATTAATAGACTAATTGTTCCTTTCCATTTCCTTTTGCATATTTTTCCCTTTATATAACATGGGCCTGCACTACACAGGTTCTGCCACAACAACCCTGGATTTGTTGTTGGGGTTCAGTGCCTTGTTCAAGGGCACCTAGTGCTGATAAAGGGCACCGTAGATGTAAATACTGGCTGGCTCCCAGCAGGCCCAGTGTGAGAGCCAGCATTAGACCACTTAACATTAACCTTCATCCTACACTCCAGTGGATTGTGTTGTTCAGACTCCTTTAAAACAAATCTGTGATTGTGGGCCATATAAATACACATGACTCAACTTGTCTGTCCAGCATTTTAGCCTCTGGAGGAGGACTAATAGTTTCAATGCTACCTCCCAAGTACCACTGAAACCATTTTTTGATAGACTGATTAGCTGATTGAAAATAAATAAGACTGCAGCCTGATAGTCGATGAATCATTCAGTCATTTATCAGAAAAAGGACAGCTTGTCAACAAATGTGAGGACTTGCTGGTTTTCTCAGTTTTAGCTGACTGTAAGCTTCATATTCTTTCCTGATAGAAGCAAGCAAGCTGAAGGTTTTGCGTCATCTTCTAAAAACTTCATGTGGCTGTTTTTACCATTTCGGACTTTTAGTAGACTAGAATTATTGAAAAATCCTCAACAGAAGGATAAAGAAAATAATCTCCCCCAAGGCTGATTTTGAAACTGTAGTCAGGGATGAACATTCATCATTTTAAATAAATACGATCAGATTTGTGAAATCTGCCTAAACCTGAAAAGGCTCTGACAGGAATAAGATTATTAGCATCTGGGAACAAAACAACTCCACTGTAAAAGTAGTCAGAACTTGTGAATAAGAAAAAGGTACAAATCCTCTGAAACACTGAGCAAATCTATTCTAACCTTTAAGTTGAAAGTGTATCAGTGAAGTAAATGAAATGAGTTCTTTCTGAATGAACAACAGTGTGCTGGTGACGTGCGCTCCTGACTCACCAGTCTCTCCATCTCCTGCTCTCGAAGCCTCTCCTCTCTCTGTCGCCGGTGGTACTCCAGCAGCTCGTCCTCATTGTCGCTGATCTCTGTGATGCTGTTCTTCCTCTCCCTCATCCCAGGGTGGGGTCTCCCTGCGGACATCTTCCTGTGGCTCCTGGGGCTGGCTACGGGGGATGAACCAGGCAGGGAGCCCAGACTGTAAGCAGGCGATAAGGAATTCCCAAAGCTCGCCTTCCGTACCCCTGCAGCACCACCACCGCCCTCCATCATCATAGAGGTAGGTGATGGACTGCGGGCTCGGATCCCTCTGCTGCACATCGGCTCCTCCGATGTGGATCCAGTCCTGCGACGAAGCCTGGGACTCTCCGGGACAAGCTTGCCCAGACTAGAGGGACTATCCGGAGTCCTCAATGTGGGGATTGTCCCTGGTAGCGCCCCTGGGAGAACCGGGACCCCTCTCCGAGCCATGGAGGGACTTAGAGGAGGCAGCTCTCGCATACTACTGCTACCTCCACTGCCCCCGTTCAACTCCATGTTCCTCCTAGCCATGCGAGGGCTTTCAGGGGGCTGCAGGGAACGTGGATGCTGCTGGAGGGGCGATCCTTGGATGATGTGGACGATGGGGTCCAGTGGAGGCTGGAAGGCTCTGGTGGGTTGGGAAAGCTGCCTAGATGGGCTGGAGGTAAGAGAGCGATCAGCTAGACTGGTCTGCTCTCTAAAGGGGCTGGCAGGCCTTTCCTGGAGCACCGTGGTAGTCTTGGTCCTGGGACTGGAGGGCGAAGGCGATGGACAGGTAGGGAATTTGGGAGTGAGTCTGGGGCTACTTGGCACAATGTTTCTACTACTGAGAGATTCAGTGGAGGACAGAAGGGGGGTCTGTCGAGGGCTCTCAGACCCATCTTGGCCTAGTCCTCTGCGGCTTGGCTTGGGACTTGGAGGAGTGTCTGATAAGACCTTCCTCTGCAGCCTGGGGCTTTCCTGAACCTTCTGGCTCACCCCACTGCTGCTAAAGTTAGGCAGTATGGTCCGTGGCTGCGGTACAGGCGGAGGCTGGGTGGTGAAGTTGTAGCTAGAGGAGCGTACAGGCACTGGCGGCAGAGAAGAACTCTGGTCCTGGGGTCCTCCACTTGGAGACGGGCTGGTAAAGCTCCCACTGCTCGCCGCTGAGGGGGAGGAGAGTGGGGAGAAAGGGGGGGATGTGTTCTCGTAGCTGGACCCCACAGACATGGCCCCTGGGCTGGTAGGAGGGGACAGCAGATACCGGCCTCCTCCATTGACCATGGGTGACAGCGGAGAGTGGGTGATGGATTGTCCTCCGGGAGGCTTTTTTGCCTCTGAAGAAGAAGGCTGAGGGTCATCCATGACTAGGGAGTCCATGATCTCCTGGAGGTCCTTCTCAATGGAGCTGACGATGGCACTGTGCTCAGACTGGACTCTCTCTCCAGGAGCTGGGGGAGACTGGGCTGGACTGGCCTGGTGATTCCCATTGACCAAACTCTCTGTGTCTAAGGAGGGAGAAGACAGAAAACAAGGTTCAGGTTCAACATGTAATATGTTCATGTGTGACCTCCAACAAACAACACAGAGAGTCCAGACTGTTCTCCACCTCAACCATTCAAACAAACTCTTACCCCATGCCAAAAGTCAGAAGAATTCATACAATGAGAATATTTTGACTTTAGCAGTATGCTGGAATGGCTTCGTCTTAATTCATAACACAAGGCACCAAATACAAAGACTGTCAGGCCGCATTCAGACTGAGATGAGGGATGCATCAATAATCATAGCCAACTCATTCATTGAAGGAAGCAATGCAACATTGGAGGGTCAGACATTGGCCCTGACAATGCAAATGCACTGATGTAACTCACATTCTTAGCAACACACCTCCACTAACACTTTTCATTCTTCTATTCACAGTTCTCTTTATCGCTGACATGAGCTCTTAATTCAACTACCTTTAATAACTCTTACTCTGAGAGTGATATACTGCATTATCTATGGATTACCTATTGTCTGCGATAAGGTCTAATGCAAATCTCCTGGTTGACCTAACCTTACCTGTCTCCTCCTTAGCAATAGAGGTAGTAAAGGGCTGATAAAGCAGGCAGTAAAGTCTAGTGAAATTGTATTTGTTTGAGGGAGCCCGCCATTAGCTTTAATTACTTTTTTATGTCTTTCCATAACTACTTTGGGGTGGTTTCATGATTGCAAAATGTTCTTTCCCTCCTGGTTTGGTTAGTGTTTATGAGCAAAAACATATCCAGGTTCCCCTCACAGTCAAACTGAATACCAACACTTCATGCACTGTGTCAGACAATTTAGAAAATGTGTTGCAAGGTCCCCTCTTCCTCTAACAAATTCACACATTTCAAAGCTGTTGTCTGACATGTTCAAAAGCAACATCTGATCCACATTTCCCCCCCCCCTAGTGTAGAAGACAGGTAAGCATGAGGGTAGAGGAAGGATTACTGGTGAGGAAAGAGGGAAGGACACAGATGAGGAGATGAACAGATAGACAGACAGCCCGGTGCTTTGGACAGGGATCAGGAGAAAATGTGCCTACATAACCCAATTACTGTGGTGCCCGAAAGCAACGTAGGACACAGGCCGGGTAATCTAATCTTAACCGTCTCTCTCTAATGTCAGCATAGTAGATTATTACAACAGAAACGCACGGCCACGTGGGACAGTCACTAGCGTGGCCTTGAGGCAGGGATCAGCGCACAGATTGGGTTTTATTAATGTTAAATGAAATCTGTTTAAACTGACTTGTTGTCATTTTAAATGGAAACATGAGAATAATTGGAGTTCAAACACTGAGAGGTAATAAAAGACAGCAGAGGAATAGAGCTGTCATGTCCAACCGACAGTGATGTAATAACATTAGAAATCTGGAAATGACTGGGAGATGGAGCAAATGATAACACAAACAGAGAACACAATAGAATAAAAATAGAAAAGTCAACTGCATCTGCTTGTGAGGATGATGTTAGGCAGAGATGTCCCACTAGCAAAACTGCTTTAAAATATAGAAGCTTCACAAATAATGCATTAGCTGTGCTTGTTCAGCTGAGATGGGAGCAGCTTTGCCTGCTCTCCCATAATAACACAGCCATACAATGAAGCTCTGCCTTCATGACAGCATGGCCACAATGATATCTAAATGCATTTTCATGCAAATCATCGGTGTGCAGGCTGCCACATTAAACACCTTACCAGCCAAGCTCTGCATAAATGTCAATGTCACACCGTTTCCCACAGACAACAACCCGATTTGATTCCTACGTGCAGGGGGTGGGGTGACAGAAATAAATGCAACCGTTTGCTCAGGGAAAGCCCATGCAATGATGTCATGGGATACAGACTATCGCCTCTAGTACACCATGCCGAACTTCATTTAAAATTCTGGCAATTTAATATTAGCGCACTTGCCAGTAAAGCTAAGAGTCAGATACAGCACGACTCGGGATATTTTATTACATGCGAGGTTGTCTGCAATTCGGCATTACTTCCATCGTCATTAAGTGCTAGCTGAAATATAAACACACGTTTGGTTCATCTGCCATTCCCCAAATCTCCCCTCATGAGGACATAATGTGATATTGTGACCAAAAGAAATAGAAGATTGTATTTCCCGAAAAGGACATATGTATTGATCGGCAGTGTGCTGAATAAATAATTAGAGTCGACTGAATCGATTCAAGTATGTAATGTTGTCCTACGACGTGTGTGTCCTCCCAGATAAGTACATGAACATGAAACCGACAGATTGTTAATGGAGTTTGGCGTGTGACCGGTTCCTATCACTTCTCTCGCCCAAAGCTCAGGCAGTAAGCAGGAGGGTTACTCACATGAAGGAATAAAACTGCGAGCCGGTCAGTTTCAGAGCGGTTCACCTGCTACATGACACACACATGAGGCCCACATCCTCCGGACACCGCTAACACACCGGCTGTGACGGAGCACTGCCGTGCCTGGCTCCACACACCGAGGCAGATATGGAGGTTCAGCACCGCCGTGATGTTTCAGCCGGGGTTGGGGTGCTGCCGGGCACCGCTGCTCACTACCGAACCGCTGCCGTCAAGTTACGGCAAACCTAACGCAGCTTCTCCGGTCCTGACCTTCAGATTAAAGCTCTCACTTAGTCAACAGAAACGTCAAAACACGACATGTAAATGTGTCATCGCTGAGAACAACTGAAGAATAACATGCTGTCCATTTCAACTTGACAGATCTGTATAGTGCCACTCGGTCTTTGCACAATATGACAAATAACAGCAAAGTCCATATTATTTTGAAAAGCCACACAATAACAGTACATTTTTACGGCACACATATGTTCAAGCATGACACAGAATATCTAATAGCAGCTCTCCTTAACAGGCAATTATACTATAAATAAGAATTACTGTACTTTATTTTGAAGGTACACGTGTCTTTCTTCTGTTGCTGTGGCTAACTTAACGCAGCTTCCTGTCCGAAGTGACTACTGTGAGATTTACGGGCTGTTTAAAGAGTCACGGCAGTGGGTTTTATGGGTTGTCGCTGTTATTTGTCTTTATAATGAAGATTTTGTCAGTTTTAGATGAGACAGGGGAGAAAGCATCAACAAATGACTGCCTGGAGAACAAACTAGTACACTGTGCTGACATTTTACTAACATAAAAAGTAAGGTTTCGGGGTGAATAGGACTGATATTGGACCATGATTAAAATGTCCTCTGGTGGCAATGGCAGGCCACAACAATATTATGTGTTTGCAGTACAGGAGGCTGCAGTTTCAGGACCACAGTTGTAGGCCCGCACTTCTAGGACCTTTGTTTTTCACACCACCACCACCTAGTAAACTGGGTGATAGCAACAGTGTGCCTAAATACCACACAAATACTGCTTTCTTTCCAAGTATTTAAAGTTTGAAAGGGATTTTTTCACCCAAATAGTCTTTTCTAAGTGACAAATTATAATTTTAAAGGGTTATTCCACTCAAA
Organism: Chromis chromis; assembly: GCA_900302755.1. NCBI lineage: Eukaryota > Metazoa > Chordata > Actinopteri > Pomacentridae > Chromis > Chromis chromis. The sequence continues at coordinate 23,710 of OMNN01097806.1, forward strand.
ACACTACTTTTATTCCAAGTATTTATTGTTTTAAATGTTTTATTCCATCCAAATACTACTTTATAACTACAGAGTTATAGTTTAAAAGATTGATTCGACCCAAAATACTACTTTCTGTCCAAATACTCGTGGTTTTAAAGGTTTATTCCACCCAACTAGTATTTTCTACCTACAAGTTATGGTTTCAAAGGTATATTCCACCCAAAATACTACTTTTGTCTGGATAATTATAGCTTTAAAGGTTTATTCAACCCAAATGCTACTTTTATGTGCTGCAGTTTAACTTGGTTGCTAAGAGATGCATGTTGAGCAAATTGTATAATTAGCATAATTAGGTCATTATCAGGTAAAATAACAATGAAAACACATGCAATGGTCTTTGTAGGCCCTAGATCTGAAACAGGCCCCCTCTGTCAAGCTATGTATACCTGTGCTGTCCAACTGAAGGCAATAGAAATGTTTTTAATGGTACACAAATAAAACTTGATTCATATACTGAATTTACGCCATGATTGCTGTCCATCTTGGCCAGAAATGCGGGTCTTCGGCCGCCGTTTAGCTCGCTGAGTTAAGGCGTTACCATGTGGGCGCAGGTCGCCAGCAGCGGTCATGAGTTTGAGTCTGGCTCAAGACCCTTTGCTGCATGTCTCTCTCCTCTATACCCCCTTTCACCCTGTCTCTCTCTATCAATAAAAATGGGAAAAACCGCCCCAAAAAATACTTTAAAAAAAAGAAATGTGGGTCTTCACTTCAACACATTACTGTCTCAGTAATCCAATTTGGTGGGTGGTGAAAAACAACAAAACTAGATATGCAGTCCACAAACTGGGGTGCTGAGAATGCAACCTCCTCTGCTGCAGAGACATGTTTCTTAGTCACAATATGGCTTGTTGTTAGTCTTCATTACCAAAGCAAACATATTAGCCTGAATAGGAACAACTTCAAAGGAGAGAAAAAAAAGGGTGAACATTTCAGTTAATCAAATCAAACAACTTTGGGAGGGTGGATGAAATACAATTATTTCTACGCAGCATAGAAAGAATCGCTATATGTGTGCGATGCCTTTTCCCCACAAAACATTAACCACAAATCTTAATTGATCCAGCATGGTGAAATACTACAAGGACAGATTTTCCCTCAGGATGGAAATGTGGGTTTTAACTGGTTTTGGAAACTGAAAATAAGGGGGCAGGAAATATTATGCTCAACCCTTTAAATAACCAAAAGATTTGTTGTTTGATGTCCAAAACTGTCCTGTCCAATTTTATTGATGGGCACTTTTCATTTGATTTCATTTCATAATAACACGAAAACAAAAAAACATCAGAGATTCAGCATGTGGTGGTGCCATACTGCAACCACAACTGCATCACAAACCTTCAGCCCTGTCTGCCTGAGCTGATGTTAGGAGACTGTAAAGCAGCCAGTGAGAAATACAGCAGCCAAATTACGAGGAGATAAAGGCCTGTTATTGAAAAGCGAACACCCAGAAGGCCGATGGGTGGGTGGGTGCAGGAGGGGACTGGAGGGGTGCAGAGATGGCAGACAGTACACTGGAACTGGGAGATGTATAAATAGTGCCTGAAAGAAGATACTGTAACTCCAGCCGTCGGCCACTTTAAGTAAGCAGCTCGGGCCCACAAAGCCGTCTGCTGGCCTGGCAGAGAGGCACAGGAAACGTCCAATCAGTGAGGAGGAGGGAGCTGAAAGACGGCTGGCTGAAGACAGACGGTCAGTGGACCATCATTGATGGCTGACTGAAAGCTTGCCAAAACTAAACAGCAGACAGGTGAATGGGACTGGCATCACAAAGAGACAGCAGCACTGCAGAGCTGTGCTTCACAGACTTTGCAAGTACAGTCTGCACAATGAATGAAGAGGTAGAGACACTAAAGTTTACTGACTGAGGTACCAAAGTAGTGCAGTGGAAAATGCAGTCATCCACCACCACAGAGACCCAGGTTTAATCCCAAGTGTCTATAGATCCTTTCAGACATGCACTCTTCTTTTGTTTACCTGACGGCAACTGAACACATCAGCTTCATGTCTGAATGAGGAACCTGGTCACATGCCCACAAAAGTTAAAACAGCAATCTTACAAGGTTGGACCTAGCAACATTTCTGTATCAATTCTAACACGGCACAAGTCTGAACTGCATGCCGTCACATCAACAGACAGGCACACACCCAAGATCACAACAGACGTCTAAAGGCCCGTTTCCACCAACGGTATCTACTCTACTCTACTGTACCCTACAAAATCGGGTGTTTCCACCGCAAAAAGTACTAGGTACCTTTTTTTTTGGTACCTACTCCCTCGGGGTTCCAAGAAAAAGTAGCCCGGTTCTATAACGTGACGTGGACCGCTGATTGGTCCGAGACAATCGTCATCGGTGAGCGACTGTGTATGTACAATCACAAAGCCTCTGGTACTACGCTGCCGTATTTGCTCTCACTTCCAACAACTTTCCTTTCTTTTAGCTGTGGCAAACACCCACAAACCAAGCACCAGGTAAAACATTCCCTCCGCAATCTCCATTATTTTTCTGTGTGTGTGTTTATGCGCTCTGCGGTCGCTCTGTATATGGCGTCACTGGCGCATAGGAGGAGGGGCTAAGGGGGTAAAGGTCAAATTCTTCTTCTGGCCCTTGTACGGCCCGGGTAGTGGTAGTGGCAATGGAAACACGAACAAAAACAAGGTAGAGTAGAGTAGAGTACGGTAGAGTAGGGTAGGGTAGAGTATGTACCGGCTATGGAAACGCCCTATAAATGTGAGAAGTGTTTAAGGAAGACTTTTTACATATTTCACCACAAATATTGATCCAAAGACATCACAGAGAGCAAAAGACACAGTTTTCGGCCAAAATCGCAAAACACCTTTCTCATTCACTTTGCCCTACAATAGCACATCTACAACAAACTCATGTCCATGAAAATAAAACTTTACTTGGATGAAAACAGAGACAACTAAGATTCATCAAAACATATTGGACTCAAGGTTTTAACACAACGTTTACAGGAGCTGAAGTTTGTTGCTTCCAGCTGTTTTACGAGTCTTTCCTCTGGGTGTAATAAATACCTGAAGCATTAAACAGTAGCAGCATCCACTGGTGCATCTCTAAAGAGAGAGAGAGCTGGGCACATCTACGCACGAGGAACAATAGCACCAGAAGATCCATTATTACTTACAACTTTAATTATCCCTGACAAGGTGACAGGACCACTCACAATCTAACAGCACATCAGACACGCGAGCTGTCACACACAGAGTCTCAGTTTATGAGCTGCAGTTAAATAATTTCTTACATAGCAGATTTAGAGTCAGTCTTTTATTTATTAGTGCGTTATAAATCACTTGATGTACTGTCTAATCGTGCCTCTATGACTAATATCTGGTGCGTGCTGTGGCTCTCTCGTCACTGTGGTGGGTCTGCCTGAATAAAGCTGTGAGGAACATTAGCATAAACGTGAATTATATCTGAATGGCAATCCCGTTACTTTAACAGATTGATGAGGCAGCAATGCTACATATCTCATATCTGAGAAGGGCTTATGGCGGCCTGGGGGGGCCGGGAAGCAAGTGAAGCATCAGGTCTTTGTTTGACAGGTACAAAAACGGTCATGTCATACTAGAGCTAGGCCAGAATCATAGACTGTATATCAGGGGTGTCCAACCTTTTTTCCCTAAGGGCCACATACAGAAAAATATATGAAGGACTGGGCCACTTACTAGAGGTGAGGTCTACTGCCTCACTTCTAATGCATAAATGTTAGTAAAAATCAATCAAATGCAGGTAAATTACGTTTGAGCAAGCTCGCTATCATTTGCTTAACCTGCTCTTCCCGCTTGACGCCAGTGTAGGACGTGAAGGCCTGATGTTTCATAATGTCGTCGTACGTTTTACTCTTTTGTCACTGCAACAGTTTCATTGCAAATCAAACACTTCCCACTGGTTTCAATGAAGAAATATTCATTTTTCTGCACTCATTTGCGATCTTCTCTTGCGTCTCTTTGGTTCCACCATTTCTGGTGACCTTCATCCATTTTTTTCTTTACCGTTACCTTGTTCAAGACAGATGCTCCACCTAGTGTTATAACTAAGAACTGCAATACAGTTAAGCGCAAATATCTGTGGGGGCCATAATCCCCTGTACTTTTAGTCTTTGATACGGGCCAATTAAAAATGGATGGCGGGCCACATTTGGCCCTCGGGCCATAGTTTGGACACCCCTGCTGTATATAAAAGATGGATGTAAGCACCGTGACTTTTTGAAGCTTCAGGTTTGGAATTTGGCCGTCATCCTCTTGCCTCTTTTAAATCCACTGAGAACTCAACCACATTACGGTGATAGAGTAGCAGCCTGTCAGTGACAAGATAGCCCTGCCCTAAAACATACTCTGCTTTATTGTTTATTTTACTCTAAATGGGACCATAATTTACAAAATGACCACCAAGCTGTGTTCAAAAAATCGTGAAATTAGTGATTGAGACCGTAAACTCATCAGGAAAATGTTTACTGAGGTAACAGATTAAGGGAGAAGTAGGGTCATTTTCTCATAGACTTCTATACAAATGGTCTTCTCTTTGCAGGAGCAGTCTCCCCCTGCTGGCTGGTAGAAAGAATGCAGGTTTAGGTCACCTCTGCCCTGGCCTCACTTTTTAGACCTTAATTTTTCATCCATCTTTTATAGACAGTCTATGGCCGAATTTAAGTCTTCAGGTCCAATAAAAAAGAAAAAGACCCAAAGATATGCATCAAATATTTCCCCTGTGTATATGTGTGTGTGTGTAGGCCAGAGAAACCCTTGCATGCATAAGCTTTGCGGGGTTTAAAATGGAAAGGACATAAAGAAACTATTTTTTCTGTATTTAGCCTAGAGAGCTTTTTTCACGGAGTGTGGTGTCCGGTGCACTTTAGACATCCCTACCGATTCGGATGGCCCATTATCAGTGCATATCATTCCAATATTAATGGGCCAGCAGGGAGCTCCTTCACCTTTCAGTACACTCAGTACTACACGGCAGAGGTCCCTACAGGCCCATTTATATGAGACTGGTTTGCACTGACAAACGAGCATTTAATGGGCTGATAGCATTTGAATCAGGTGCACATCCACGGCACCGCCCAGGTGACAAGTTCTAGAAGATTTCGAAGATTCACTTCTAGTCTATCTCTCAAATAAGGTGCCAGTATACTTTGTCAGATGGTCAGTTAAGTTCAGAAACCCCCTCGACAACTTTCAGGTGTCAGAATGCGAGAGATGTGTTTGACAGTTTCTGTTCCTTTTTGACGTTCACACCCACAGTGGCTGGCCGGGCATGTGGAGCTGAGAAAGGAGCCAGGCTTTGAACGTCATCCATCATTCTTCATCGTTCCACAAATATTTCATATTTCATGTGAGCGTCTGAGTGTAGCGCTATGAATGCCTTTCAGGAGAGGTTTTCATCTCCACATTTAAAGAATACTGTGTCTCCCCAGCACTTAGACAGCTGCACAAAGCAAAAAGATGGAACCCTTGGCCTTCATGTTTTACCACATTCTAAACAAGATGTGAGGAGGTTTAGACAACCCTGTAGCACAAACTGGCCTTAACACTGTCGGAATTTAGTCTTGATGTGCTGCAAACTATAAACTAGTATTATTGTTTAATTTGTACAAACTGTGAAATGTATAATTCCTTAGCTTAGCTGGGTTGGGCCTCCATAACAGCTTTGAATTCACACAGAGATAACAAGTGTCATTTTCAAGTCTTTGCAAGCTGATATGACAGATATGGCCAGTTTATCATGGGAGTGGTATAAGCAGTCTTCATCTGAACACAGCTCAGGAATGCATAATTGGTACGTTTCTAAACAACGGAAGGCTTTCATTAGTGGACCAGGAAGTCCACAGCAGCCAGCATGCCTGCGTGCTATACTTATCCACTGGTGGCAGGCAGTGTCAACAGTGAAAGGAGGGAAATAACAAGATGCTGTGACAGTTCTCTGGTAGTAGAGCTGGCCAAGAGAAGGTACACTTACAGTTGTGTGTCTGCCAGGAGGAACACTCAGAACACACACACACACACACAAACGCGAGCAGCCGAAAACTTTGCCTGGAGACGCAGAGGAATGAGATGCTCATAAAACATGCATAGTGTGAACTCCAGCACCAGGTCCCAGCTGGGCACCATTCAGGCTCCAGGGTTCAACGGGTGCTGCATTTTAAAGGCTCCTACTGACAACAAGGGTCTTGTAACTGAGCTACAAACAGAAATAAATGGCAAGCCAGGCCTTAACTGAATGCAGTCATATAAAAAAAAACGACTAGTTCTGTGCTTAAAATGATGAGAAGTTTCTGTTTTCAATGTAATATTTCTTATTTTATAATTGAAAAGTAACTGACAACGACTCTATTTATTCTTGCAATGCAAAAGGTTTTAAACCAGAAATCATTTACATAACTTCAAGGAATAATTACAAGAAAACCATACAAAGAACATTTAAGTTGCACTGCAGGTTACGAGACTATTTTTAAAGCCATATATTGGCATCGTATTGTGTATCACCAAAGTAACACGTTGTTCCTTCCCCCAGACTGCCTTGTGCTACTACACTTCCTCCACCCTTGCCAGGTTATAAAAAGAGAAAAATGCCTGGAGTTTACTGCTGTACAAACATCCACCTGTAAATACACTGCCCTGCTGCTCCACCTCCACCACCAGCCCGTAACAATCTGGCCCATTCATCCATGCAGGCCAAGCTGAAACTGGAACTTCAGGAGGAAAACGCTCTTTTTAGGTCTCATTATTCATGGGACAAAAGGCCAGTGTGTTTTTATTAACACCGAGTTGTGTTCGTGGAAGAAGGAAGAACTAACATTAAGGTTAGTATTAGTGCTCCTGAGCTAAAACAGACAGGAAATACAGAAGAGCACACACGTGTATGATAAAATATGAGCATATTTATGAATATATGCAGTACCTGTGCACAGTCTGTAGTCCCCGGTGGAGACACCTCCTCCCTGGGGCATCATGCTCTTCATCCTGAAGGCTTCCTCAGGGTGGTTGAAGCGAAAGAAGGCTGATTGGCCAAAACACAGCATACAGCCTGGAAAGGAGCACATATATAGTTATATTCATTTTGTTCCACAGGACAGAAAAAAAACACCAATTTAAAGTTTCAGGAGGTCCCATAAAAAGGAAATACAAGTAATTTTTTTGTTGTTTGTTTGGTTTTTTACTAGAATATAGTTCTTGAGTAAATGCACTTATCTTCTTTCCACCACTGCCAGCAGCTGGCTATGTCTAATATTTAGTGTGCAGGCATGAGAGTGGTATTAATCTACCCACTACCCCAAATGACAATGGAACAATCACCCAAATCTGCATGCGTGACTTGCAACAGCCTCCAGGTCGAGACACAGAGGACTGCCATTGTAGCCGACAGAGAGGTAAGTAAGGTGAATATCAGGCATCCGAGCTGTTCTGACAGCATCGGGGACAAAAACAGTGCAAAGTGCTCAAACACAAACCAACAGCACAGAGAGGCTGTGCTGACTCAGACTGCACTGTTTACCATCATCAACACAAAGCATGAGGGCACACAGTCAGTGTCACAATGTTAAACTAATGCCTGATGACACTTGGAGCTGATGGACTTAGAGAAAAACTGCAGCCCGGACAGAGACACAGTGGAGAACTGATCTTTAAGAGGAATAAAAGTTTGGGAGGCATTTCTTATTTGCACAGAAACACATATTTGCATTGAAAAATATCTATATTTTTTCCTCTGCAAATGTCAGTGAATTTCGTTAGTATAAATACTCCCACAATCAAACAAATCTGTCTTCTCTCACTAAAATGGAATCCCATCGGTTCAATCTAATCTGCCTCGCCCTGACATCCTACTTCTACAGGAAATACATCCAATTAAGGAGATAAGATGCTCCAAAAATGCTGCTACAATATTTAAGTCCACAGTAAACAAACTGAGTGCTCTATTTAAGAATATAAAATGAAAATTTTCACAGTACTGTGTATCCCATTTGTCACATGTTAATTGGCGCAAATGTATCAAACTTTAGAACCTTTAAGATTTTTAAATATATTTCAAATGGTAGTATCATTTAATATCATCAGGCTAACTGCATTGTACATTTACAATTTTTGACAATTATGAGCACTTTAAAGCTGCACTAATCAAAAACCGTACTACATCAATGGTTCAAATAACTTGTAGAAGAGCCATAGACTGTCACGTGACTGTACCCATCATTCAGAGAGGCCACACCCTTATGTTTAGTAACTTTGCAGATTAATATAAATTAAAAACCAGGACAGGGAAAGTAGCCCTAAGACACCAAAATATTTTTTTGTACCAAGCTGTAAACATGCTTATTTCTGCTGTAAAGTTGGCCATTTTAACATGGAGGTCTATGGGGATTGACAGGCTTTTGGAGCCCGTTTCAAGTGGCCATTTGAGGTACTGCAGTTTTTAGCACTTGATTTTTTAGCTCTGGAGGTTGCTGCTTGGAAAGTACGCAACTGTCACTGAGCAAATAAAAACACGTTGTTTACAGATTCTTACCGCTGCCCTAAGTGGCAAAAAATATGAATGCTAATAATAATCAGTTATAGCATGTTTAGGTTGCCCACTGCTACTTTGAAATGTCATATTTTAAGTCAAACTGGTATTTGTCACATGCATTTTAAAGCACTCAGAAATCTCCCCACTATTCATTGTTATTCAAAGTATAAATGTGTTGTTCATGGTGTGGTTGTTTTAGCTTGTCTACTCCTGAACTCTTACTGTTCTGTGCTATGGTTGCTTGTGCTTGAAGCAGCAGTCATTAGTTAGAAACTGATACTGCTGCTCTATAACTGATCAGGCCTCTACTCACTTACATGACACAGCTCAAAGCAACAAACACACCAGGTCTCCATGGTAATATCAGTCACATCCACTTACTATCTGGTTTGAAATGTCAGACTGCATAATGCACAGAACTAATTCAGCCCTTTCATGTGCCATGAGCTCGTTAACAGATAAGCAATCGCATGTTTATGGCTTTCTCAATATAGCACCATTGTGTCTGGCTGAGATTACAAGGGAAAGGTCTTCCGGTCGGGCCAGAGATAAGATCCCTGCCTGTCGTCATGAGGCCTGAGGTAAAGACGGAAACTTCTCCATCACGGAGGAGGCCGTGGTGATGTACGACAGAGCCAGATGCCCTTTTATTATGGACAGATACTGACAGCCTGGGAAGAAAACACCTGATTGCATCACGAACTGTGGGCAAAGACACCACTCATGGAAAACAGGTGTTTGTTCAGTTTTGACAAGTGGTATTACCATGCAGCCCAGCAGTGACAGAAGAGTCAAATGACAGATGTTGAGGGTACAAGAGGATGAGATGCCCCTGCAGATTTAACACACTAGTTTTGACTTGAATACATTTCTTGCTATGTCTCTTATCAATATGTATATTAAATGCAGCTGACACAAAATATTTATGTAAATAAATGGATCCATCTATAGTTCCATTATCCATACCAGCTTACCCTGTGCAGACCTGGGCAAGTGGTGGGATTCACCTTTGACAGAATGGCCATCTATTACAGTTTAAAAGTCACCATTTAACCTAAAATGCACGTCTTTGGACAGGGGGAGCTAACCAAGCCATACACAGGGAAAACATGCAAAGTTAGTGAAAGTTGGGCCACTATAAAATAGGTTCTGATGAGGTAAATGGTCTGCACTTATATAGCGCCTTTCTACCTTAGTGGTACTCAAAGCGCTTTACAATGTGTTTCTCATTCACCCATTCTTTCACACATTCACACAATAATGGCAACAGACTTCCTTGCAAGGTGCCTGCCTGCCATTGGGAGCAACTTGGGGTTCAGTGTCTTGCCCAAGGACACTTCGGCATGCGGAGGGGCCGGGGATCGAACCGCCGACCTTGCGATCAGTGGACAACCCGCTCTACCACCTGAGCCACAGTTGCCCATAAGGTACGGTCAACTTTGCATATTGTTGTCCGGTGCAATAACGGACAAATTAGCTTGTACTATATCTGTACAGCAGATGACTGAAGGACATCAACATGAACCTTTCCCTCACCCAACTGGACAAATGCATTTCTACACCTACTTTCAATAAAGTAGTTGTTTGCAAAACTCAGCGCTGTCGAATTTAAAAAAAAAAAAAAAACACTTCTAAAGGTTTCGAGTTCTATTCCACCCAAACATGGCCATGTCTAGTAAGAATCCTCACTTTAAAGGTTGTTTGCAGACTTAAATCCCAATCATAAAAACTTGGTGAAACTCAGTTCCTCTATCAAAAAAGCCTTGGTGCCTGTATTATTAAGTACCATGCTAGTGCCAAATACCACTTGGTACAATAAAATCCACATGCCTTCGTGATCAGTCTACATGCAAGACTTTGCTTATTTACATTATTTTTTTCCCGCCATAAGTATGTGTATGAAGTGGTGCAGAGGCTGGTTTTAAAAATTTCCATCAGCATTCCCTTCAGTGGTTACAACACCATCCTCTGCATAATTTTGGTCGGTATTTTCCACAGTTCATACTGTTTCTGTCGATATTTGGAAGTCTCATCAGCAGGAAAATGAGCGCACCATCAGTCTGGTCGTGAAAGAGAAAAACAAAAAACATGCTGAATAGGACATTTCTACGTAGTCATCAGGATGTTAATACTGCGGTCTGCGGAGCCACGTCAGCCCTGCCACCGTGTCTTCATGCTCTCCACTTCAGCAGTCATCCGACTCCTTCACCTATCTCCTGTTTCCTCTGGATTGTGCCAGCAGCGCTCTCCTGCCTCCACCTCCCTGACTCACAGCACACACACACACTCCTTCCCCCTGACTTGCACTAACATGATCTCCCTGGTGAAGATCAATTCAGGCACTTCCAAAGAAAATACTGCTTAAAAGAACGTAGCTTGAAGCGGCATGTATCTGACACTGTCACGACAAACTCATCGCTCACTCTGAGAGCTGGAGGGGTTTGGTGAAGGGCTCTGTGGCACACTGCGTCATTTTTACTCAGCAGTTCTGTCAAACAATGAACGTGTCTGTTGGAGGGTTTGGAAAAAAACAATGATGACTAAGGTGGAGAACTGTACCTGCAATAACAGTGTTTGTTATGGTGGACTTAGCGCCAATACGGGCCTGATCAAATGACGACCATGTATCAGCTAATGTGAATGTTTGGTTGCATGTAAAAGCCCCTACCTTAAAGGAAAGTATTTCATATCAACATGCAGACATGTTTTAAGTCCCCAACTTTGCCTATGCTAACTAGCAAATGCTAGTATAATAGCATGATAAAACCTAAGTTTGTGACTATGGCAAATATTACACCCTCTGAAAAAATTAGCATATTACCATTAGCATTGTAAACATGTTAGCACACTGTCAAAGCACCACAGTGCCTGAGCACAGTCTCACAAAACTGCTAGCATACCACTTCACTTCCTTTTGAGCTCATATTAGTTAAGCAGCGAGCTAATAGTTAGTAGCAGGAAATTAATTATGGAATGTCTCAGATACGCATTGCATTAACACAGCTCTACATACAAAAAACTAAAATTAAATGACGGCATAATTTGTTTTCAATCAAGCACTGGACAACACCTAGCAATTATTTTCATTAATGATTTGTGTGTTGACTTAATTTGATTAGGAAAAATGTGTATCAATATTTCATAATGTCCGAAACAATACAAGAACCCTAAATGCAGCAAGTTAGCATGCTAGCATGTTTCAACTAGTAATAGTGTTATATTTGTGCAAGTATAAACAAGCTAGAGCATTAGCCGCCAAGATCACTATGCACTGCAGACTGCAACAGTGGAAGTTAGAAACAAGATGTTAGCTCATTTCACACTGCAGTCTGAGAAAGATATATGAACAAGACAGTCAAAGCTAAATGTGCAATACTATGATGAAATACAGTACGCACTTTGTAAGGGCAGCTGTAGCACATACTGAAATGAAAAAAGAAAGGAATGGGATTTGGAACGCAGGGTACCATTGTAGCTACATCAGCATGTTAGCATTAAAAGTGCAAGCATGTTAGCAAGCTGCTGCTAGCATTTCACTGTTGGCATGACGGTAGACTCAAAAACATGGTTTTCTCTAAATTGGAGTCACACATTTAATATTTTCCATCCCTTTTAGCATGCAGCACACTATATATGCTTGCACCATCACACTCAGGACTTCTGAGGACACGTCACAATTGTCGCCTTTAGCTGAAGTTGAAATTCCCAACTTATTTATGGAGGCTGTTGCTCTTGGAGGCTGCATGCATGCATGTAAGGCCAGAAGAAGAAACTACCATACACTGAGTAGCTGTGAGTAAATCACACCCAGCACAGACAGCATGCTTCAGTGTGGTGTTGCTGCGTGTATCCACACACTAGCAGGCCACAGTGGTGCAGCAGCCGCCAGAGGCTGATGGATGAGGGAGGACGTTTCTCCTGCTCTCCCAGTTCTCTGAGCTAAAACTGCTGCTGGCAGCTGACAGTCACTCTGCTGCCCCCAAGGGTGCCTGACCCTGCACCCTCAATGTGTGTGTGTGTGTGCATGTGTGTGTGGTCGCTGACAGTATAGAGGCCACCAGGGATCAGCACGTGATGAGTCAGCAAAACGGAGAGAACACATGGTTTATACACACAAAAACACATGCTCATTCAGAGACAGTGGCAAGCGTGTACCATTCAACACTGTGGTACAGCATTGTCCTAGAAAATAACAGGATGTAGTGGAAGCTAACACCACGCGGAGCACTTCACCCATCTTTGTAACTGCAGAACAGATTTCACCACATTTTAGGTGCTGAAAGTGCCCAAACAGGAGGTCATTTACTCTCTTTTCTATATGTGAAGGAAAACAAGACTCACATTCTTCAATAAGTCAAACAAATCCATCAACAAATGAAACAGGAGTCAGACGACAAACACTTTACAATTAGAGAATATTATCTTCACATGTGGCAATCAGACTCAGTGGAAGATACTAAAAAACATCAGCTCCTACTTGACCACAAATCAATTCTTAAGCTCTATGAATTTGATGACATTGGAACACTCTATCCTTCAGCAGCGTATGCAGACTGTCTGTCTAAAACCATGTTTATGGGACACAAGGCATTCAAGATGCATTAGTGCACACTAACTATAGACATACAAAACATCAATAGGTATCGGCAGGAGGTTGAACATTTTTCATAGCTTTTTATGGTCACCTATTTTCAGCAATGGCCTTTACATGTTTTTAGATTCAATCACTACCTCTCTACATTGTTAGTGGCAGAGTCTACCATTCCCATACTGGATTCCAATTGCTTTCTTACACTTTGTATTGTAAGAGACAATACATCCTGTAATGAGCAGCTCATCACTACAATCTCCATGAGACCTGAATTGTACAGCTGCACTCACAACTCATATGTCATCGAATTTTTGAAAAAGTTAAAGCCTTGAGGGATAAAACGGTGTTATTTGTTGACTAAAAGGGTGAGCTGTCACTGTTGTAGCAAAGGTTGGCCAGTTTCACTCCTTAACATTTGGGGTGGGAAATACCAACAACCAGCTGTCAGCTTCACAGCAATGGGTGACGAGCACATATTTTTTATAGTTTTTATATAGCTTTATATGTGGACAGACTTCACTGTCCTCTCTCCTAAGGCCCTATCAGAGCTGTATTAAGTTACTGCAAACGCAAACTGAGCACGTCTTTGTGCTGCTCTTTTTAATGAAAGCATTCAACAAATCAACCGCAACTGAAATCTTACAGAATGCAACTTTAAAGTAGAGTTAATGAGGTTGTATTTTTAACCCTCCTACTGTATGCATGGCTTCTTTATGATCTCTAATACTACAATATATCTCAACACTTACCTTACTTTACAGAGACGTGCACATCATGACATTTTCAAGGAAACCCATTAATAAATACGGAGACTCTGACCTTTAAAGGAGTTTTTTTTCTGATTTATGATTGAATCACAAGTCAACGCTGATGTGATATTTTCCTAATCAATCCATCTGCTTTCCGCTTTTGATGAAACGCTGTCGAGGAAGTCCATTACTGGCAGTCTCTTGATGCCAATTAGCACTCATCAATTCAGCCATTACAACACCGCACAGCTACTTATCATGATGGATCCTCCCGCTGCAAGGAGACACACTTCAGGGAGCATCAGACGACACAGACCCACAAAATAAGTGTAGATTTATGGTCCAGTGAGACGTGGAGCATTTATCCAGGTCCCTGGAACGCGACAGGATACGGAGATGCTCCAAACAGGCCATGTATCATACTCGGTGGGAAAAGGTGGAGTGGGTTACCATCATAAATCATGCAGATATTCATTACGGAGCACCCACACAGTGTTGACACAGAGAAACTTCTGTGCTTCATTTTGCAATTACAGGAATGAAAGGTAATTTAATGGAAGCACTTGGTGTAAAATCAATAAACCAGGAATGACAGATGGTCTGCTGGGACATTCTGAACTTTAACATTTAAGACTCCAATCTTCCAGGAGGAAACTAATCCACACAGCTCATCTCTACTATCGCTTCATGGAAGTCTGTTTCTGGACTCAGCCTCCACCCAGACAATGTGGAGTTTCCCACCTTATCTCCAGCACTGAACACATCTGCTCCAGACAAGCCTTCCTCGTATTAAACAGAGCGCTGGGTGGGACGGTTGATGAGACCAGAGAGATGCCGAGCCCTAACCACGCAGAGAAATCAACCACTCCTCCAACCACTGAGCCCTTTATTTAGACTGGAGAGGCGTGAAGTGAAAGATGTTTGGGGATGTTCTGGCACATCTGCATGTAGCTCAACACAATGATGACTTTATCTACATGACAACTATGTAACAGAGCTTCACCTTCAGTGGCTTTTGTCCAGACAGCATCTGGTTAGCAGTGAGTTACAGCGATGACATAACACACTGTACAACCGAAACGCCACGAAACATTCCTTCCAAAAAAAGGTCCTTCACCTCACTTCACGATAAGGTTTCCGATACCTTTTCACACATACATCTCCCTGTGTGGCCTGGTGGAGACTCCCTACAGTGATCCATCATCAGAGGTCCTAATCAGCTGAGGTGACAGGGAGGATGAACTCAGGGGTGCTGGAGGTTGAGCTCTCTGGTGATCAACTTTCCCCACAGCAGACAGGGTGGTCCCTTTGACATTTAGATATTAGGTTACGAAATCAGTTCTAAACCTTGGTTCCAATGAAGAATGGCAGCAGGACATCCGGGGGTAAATGAAGGGCAAATGTTGATCTATATGCTCCGGGCGTGACTGACTGGCTTGAGCAAATTAAGCTCTGCAGGTCCAAGATGTCTCGATGAGAATTCCATGATGACACCAACAGCTTGGATTTCTGGAAAATTAATGCATGACTCTTGTTTTGTTTTTTTTGTCTTTCTGCATATTTAGTTAAACTTTGGGGAAAACAGATCAGAGGAAAACCCTCATGAGCCAAAGCCCTGTGACCACTCACAGATGAAGTGAGTAACAGTGATTATCTCATGACAATGGCACATGCAGGTCAGGGATACATCAGACGCCAGGTGAACAGTCTGCTCTTGTATGCAATGTGTTGGAAGCAGGAGAAATGAGCAGGTGTAACAACTTGAAGCCAAATCTTCACGGCCAGACGACTGGATCGGGGGCATCTCTGAAACAGCAAGGCTCCTGGGGTGCTGCTGAAAGAGGACTAGGGAGGGTTAAACCATAAACTGGCAACAGGGTGTTAAAGGATGAGTTGGAACAAGTCTGATCCATGGCAGCTCCACCTTGTAACCCGGAGGACTTACAGGATCTGTTACTAGTGCCAGTTACTGCAGGGCACCTTCAGAGGACTTGTAGATTTCAGGCCTCAGTGAGTCTGAGCTGTCTGGCAGCCTGCAACAGGCCGAGAGCATGTTAGGCAGGAGTGATCATATTGTTTTGGCTCATCAGCCTGTTGTCAATGTATAAAGTTGATACAGCTAAAGTGTATGTTTTTTCATATTTAGCAGACACGTGAAGCAGAAGCATGAGTGTTTTCTTCACTACCTGATGTATGTATGGAAGCTTTCTGCCTGCTGCTGGAAACAAAGTGGATGAGAGCCAAGAGACTCAACCAAAACAGTGAGTGCGGGTCTGAAAACCAACACAAGTAGCTAAGATACTAAAAAGTTTCACAAAGCTGCAGAACCAGGTGATCACCACAAGCCACCTCTTTCACATTAAACCCTAGTCATCTGACAGACTGTTCATATAAAGATATTATTACTGCAGCTTTAAAGTTTGCTCAAAAAGTTTCAAAAAGAAAATCACGTTTCAAAAAAAAATAAAAGGCCAAATGTGGTTTTCTAGCACAGTATTACTGCGTTATCATGTATCATTGACAGAACATTACTGAATAGAGGAAAAACTACCAGACCGTGACAATAGATTCACGGGGTGACGGTTCAGATGAACACATTTATAAGTATGTCTTACGTCTCAGTGCTGCAGTATCTGTCCTTCCTGCTGTTGCTGCCTCATAAAAACAACAGCACATCTTTACTACATTATTCTAGACATCCATCAAGCTGTTTTTAAAGTCCCAATGAAGCCAAACATTCCTTTTCTAACTTTATTAGCTACTTTTCCATGGTATTATGTGTACAGCTATTTCACAATACATATAAAAGAATCTGCACAATTAGTTTTACATCTCAGTGCCATTACTTTTAGTGTTGGGAAAGGCAAAAATCTGGTTTCTATCTGATGGTTACCACATGCAGCACCAGGCGCCATAAAGAAAAATTCCAACCAATAAAACCAATGCAGACTTTCTGTTTCAGTTCTAACTGTATTTCTCTCCCCAGATCTATTCTGGGTCGTACATTTGAATGATCTCTGCATTATAACTCCCATCCCATTATACACAGTACTTAAAGGAGTTCTCCGCTGATATATTATTGTACTTTCTTTATTAAATGTGAGCCTAAACTAAAGCCTGAACACTCCCCTCACTAATAGATGTTGGTTAAGGGAACAAACTGTGATCACAACATTAGGAGGCTTCTGAATACCATCCAGTGTTCAGAACTTTAGAGTCCAGAGTAGGGGTGGGACAAAATATCGATACAGCGATATATCGTCGTCCCTCCTCGTGCGATGTGAGTATCGATACGCTGGCGCCAAATATTAGATTAGATTAGATTAGATTCGACTTTATTAATCCCACAGCGGGGAAATTCCCTTGTTACAGCCGACCACAAAATTGCACACAAGAATTGAATATGGAATATGGATACTTTAATTAATATAATAAGGCGCTCTAAACCCTGCCAGATTCCCCTGCCAGCTGCCATTTCCCCAGCGTCACTACTTAATGACTCCACACGGTGGCGTTTATCACATGAATGAAGGAGACTTGAGCGGAAATGAATTGGCCGAAGAAGAGTTTGTACAGGTAGAATGGAGGATAGCAACGCTACTGTAAGAGACGATAGATATTGTGATGTATCGTTATGTGCTTGTCTTGCAATATATCGATTATCGCAGTATTGCGTGATAGTATCGATAGTATCGGTATCGTGAGCAATGTATCGCGTATCGTATCGTATCGTGAGGTACCCTGTGATTCCCACCCTTAGTCCAGAGTCTCTAATAAATCTGCTAAGTGTGCAACAAAGCACTTCATTAAGTCGATAGAACTTTATTATAAATCTCCTGCTGCAAAGATTATTACAACTAAGAGGTGATCTGATTGTGATTTGATCTATTTGGGTATAGCTCACAATCTGGAGCCAAAAACAACTTCAGTGAATGCAAATCCTCTGAAACTACTTGTAGTGATCTTTTACTTGTGTTTATGGGGAGTCTCCCTATATCCTGGTTACGACGTAAAAAGACAAGGCCCAGATTTAGACAAAAGACTACCCATTAAATATTATTGGCTACATTTTTACACAATTAGGAGCCTTAATTTTGTGCTTAATCCTTAATATCAATAATACCACTTTGTCTTAAAAATAAATTTCACTGGGGCTCTAAATACGTCCCCACAGACTAACCAACAGAATTTGTGTTAATTCCACTCTTTTATTAGTAGACTGACTTGTTGTTGTTCCTCATCAGGAAACGATGGCTGTACTGCACTGTTTAAAGGTTTTCACTGCAATGAAACAGGCATGCAAATAACTTTGGGACAGAACTCATTGTATTGTGATGATAAGGTTTGACTGCAAATAGCTCACACATTCTTCCCTCGTAAACACACCACTACAGCGCTGAACTGGATCCTTCTGAGGCTGACCAGATCCCAGCAAAACCAAATGTGGGCCAAAGAGCATGTTTGTGTGGGACACGTTGATACAATGTGTAGAACTGCACATCTCTCTGTGGGCCACGTTTCATGCACTGGGCTGCTTCCCGTCATATTCTCACCCATGTGAAATAGAAAAATAACCAGCAAATATGTTAAAAGACTTTCTACAGACGTCACCCAGTAATAAGCGGTGTCTCAGTTTTTGTTGTAGCTGCATTTCCTTTTTCTTCGTGGCAGTGTCCCTAATATTCCACCGAAATCGGCATAACTTGTGACTTTGCGGCGACTTGCGATTTTGCCATGCAGCAAAAACGGCGGGAGGTTAACCCTGCACTTTATCAACATGAGTGCAGTTTGACTGAAACACAGCACCACCATGGCAGACATCCCTACTTTCTTCACAGCCTCCGGATAAAAGACAGACTTCAGAAAAAGCTTCTGCCCTGCGCTGTTGACTTTTAAAAACCAGAACAAAATGCGGGACATTATCTGAATATGTGGGACATGGAGCAAGACCCTCAACCCTCATCCAACTTGACAAAACAAACCTCAGTCACTTCAACCAACCAATCATTGTTGAGCAGTGATTTGGATCAGCGCAGCTACAGCTTGGTTTCATGAGCGGCAGTAATATATCAGCTCCACATCTGGCATGACCATGTTGGCTTGGGTTATTTAAAACACACCGGTATCTCTGCTCCTTCTTCTCCTTTCATGCCTCCTCCAGAAGAACCCTCTGACCCAGGAGAAGCATGTCAGGATTGTTCCAACAACCAAGCGGTTCGCAAACATCTCTGGATTACTTCTCTCTTGAGGCTGAGCTCAGCAAAACAAGCTGCGGTAGAAACTGAGATCTAATCGAGGGTTATGCTTCGAACACTTTCCGACGGGAAAATATGACGCATTGCCGCTTTCAGAAAGTCATGGAGGAAAGCACGGGGCGCTGGTGTCAAACAGAAAAGGAGGAGGATGAGGAGGAGTGTGTGCAGGTGTGTGAAAGCCCACCAGTTAATCAGTTAGATTGATTCCCTGAGCGGTGTGAGGGAGAACAATTTCTCCTCCAGCCCTCCACGAGCGCTTGGTCTAATCACTGGCTTCATCACAGTGAGTGCACTCTGAGCATTACTGCAAGAACAGCATCTCTGAGCGGCACTTTGTCCTCCAGAAGAGCCCGACTCTTACCCAGAAACACCCAGATATAACAAGGAAAGTGCTTTCAAAGTGCTGCATCAAACAATTTGTGGGATGTCATTTATTACGTCACATTGCAAAGCTTTTTATCTGCATAGAGCTTCCCATATGGCACGACGTCAGGAGGGAGGAGGACCCCTACTGTAAAGATCATCACTGCCGTCCCACAAGGACACGATAACCCCATTCTCTAATAAAACTGCAGCAACAGCCCTAAGTGGATTATACAGCACATAGTGGAAGAAAGGTAGAAATTGAGTCAAGGTGGCAATCTATATATAGTATCTGTCTGTCAGCAAAATTAAAAACACACGGTTCTCTTTCAATGTCAAACACAACAACATGTTATTGTTAAAGGTGTATAATTAAAAGAATGTTCCAACTGTGTGGACTCATTAAAACTCACTCTGGAAACACAGTATATCCATCAAATTCATTCAAGATTTCTTTTTGACACGTCGACAGCTCCGAAACTTGATTGTCCATTGTCCAGGCATCAGCTGGTCTTTCAAATAATCAATTGTTGCTTGTCAATAAAATGAAAAAGTGAAAACGGGCTACCACAGTTTCTCAGAGCTCCAGGGGCCATGTACAAATGGATTGTTGGATTGTCTCCCAAAGAGATTTCATTCACAAACACAGAGCTGCTCAGTTAATCAATTAGCTGATCAACCGAAAATAATTTAGAAAATATTTTGACGACTAATTAAACCAGCAACAGTTCAGTTTCTGTAGTTTCTATTTGGTTCTATAACATGTTTTTGTTCAATGTGAATCTAAACCAACGGTCTTTGGGTTTACACCAAATCATCACATTTGGTCTCCGGGGTATTATGATCATTTTCACTATTTTCTTATGGACCAAACAACTAACTGAATAGAATCAGTTGATTAATCAAAAGTAATAGTGATGGTGAGTTGGAAATGTACAGAGCCGGCCCTACCCAATGTGGCGCCCTAGGTGAGATTTTAAATGGCCCCCCTCCATTGGTGATTTACATACGCTTACAAAAGAAATCCAATAGCATTGTTTTGTAGTAATATTAATTGGGCATTGCTTTACATTTGAATCAATGTGAGCTTTTCCATTTTAAGAGTTAATAGTAATAACTAGTTTTAATATAATTATACTGAAGGTGAATTTGTTCCCGATTTAGCATTTGCCTATACTGCCTAATGGGCCAGCCGGCTCTGGAAATGTCCAATGTGAGACAGCAAATCTTGTACATTAGAAGCTAGAACCAGAACATATATGGCATTTTTGTTTAAGCACTTACTTGAACAGTTAATTATCAGTCTGTTGTGGGTTAAATAACTGTCAATCCACCAATCAATTAACTGATAAATGGCTTCAGCACTAAAGAGTAACTTCATTAACTCCAAGGACTACATCACAACTAGATATGAAAGTGTTCTTTCTTGGTGTATATACATATAATCAGCAATTTTATATTACAAATGAATTGATTTTATACTTCTACCTTGTTATTTTAGAGCGGATACTTGGATTTTATATAGGTGACGTTCCTGCATAGTGATTCAGTGAAGAAGAAAATGATTCTGTAGCATCACTGCTGAAACCATTTGCACCATTGTTGAAGAAATACAGATTGGAGGCACCTTACTGTCATTAAAGAGGCTGTATTTTTCGGCCAAACCCAACCTAGAG
Organism: Chromis chromis; assembly: GCA_900302755.1. Taxonomy (NCBI): domain Eukaryota; kingdom Metazoa; phylum Chordata; class Actinopteri; family Pomacentridae; genus Chromis; species Chromis chromis. Next base: position 44,914 of record OMNN01097806.1, read on the forward strand.
CTGTGACTCTTCTACAAGTCTTAAAAATGAATTCACCAAACAAGCAGTCGGCGATGTCATCATAAAAAAGAACAATGAAAAGGGAAAAAGATGGAACCTCTAATATGAAGTAAAATAACATTTATTAGAACTATTGACCTAATACCAGAGCTGACAGCAGTAATCACTGTAAAGCCTGGTGAGTTTTCCTGTGGGAGCACTCAGGCCAATCAGTGTTAATGCCACATCGTGCCTCAAGGCTACTGTGGCATTAAAAGGAGAAGTGGTTAGCAGCGCTGCTCCGTCCAGCCGATTGGAAAAGTGTCTGTGGACCAAATATTCCATCTTTTCTCTAATAACATCCCTGCGTGTGCTTTCTTCTTTCCTTTGCGCTGGTATGACCGCATTAAATCTTTCCAGTGTGCCGGCTTAAGCCTGAAGTACATTTCCCAGAAGATTAGATCAGAGGAACCAGAGGTGGTCAGAGGGAGAGCGCTTCACATTCTAGCAGAATGAGTTCATGCACAGTTTGCTCAGGCACACATGACAAAGAAATGCTGTTACACATTGACACACTAGTAACACTGGCTTAGCTCTGTGGAGTAGCACATTATGGCCAATCAGGCTGGTGACTGCTGCTGCTCCCTGTGGACCATCCTGCCTGTCAGAAGCCGTGAAAACATATTGCACCTCCTGCAAGTATGTTCACAGGATCCCTGTCATCCCGACAGAGCAAAGAGAATATGCAGTAAGGAAAGAAACAGGAAAAATAGTGGTGTTTAAAGTGTCAGAGACGCCGTGCAATGGCTGATTAATATTAATACCAGTCAACAAGTTTCTAAGTGTGCAGCAGGGAGTGAGACCAATTAGACATGCATCATTTAAATGCTTTTTGTTCAGCAGTTTTAGCCTGGTTCAGTTTTTGGCCACTTCTCTGTTTAGTTCAGCTCTAATGAGTCTAGAGAGGGCAGACAGGAACACGTCTGAGTCAAAAGGGACATCAAAAGAAAGACTGGATGTTCACTAAAAATGGCAGCAAGCATGTATGAGATTTCAAAAAATAAAATAAAATGCACAGTACAAACTGGTGTAAGCTGGCTCACAGAAATATAAACTCTGCTAACTACCTCTGCATCAGTTGAAACTTTTAAAAAAAAAAGGACAATTATGTTAAACCCTTTCAGAAAGGAGATCTGTAACACTGCATCATCATCAGTCTGTTAGAGTGACAGTATTTTGTTCACTTCGACATTAATGTTCCTCACTGCTTCATTCACACATACACACCACAGTGATGGAGGAGCCACAGTTTGCACACAGCATTTGTCATACAGGCAGAGACTGGACAGAATATCAAGCAAAATAATGCACAATAATAAACTAAGAAACAAAAGACGCAGATACGTTCGCTATGCCAGTTACTCAGCAATGTGCCACTAAAGCCTGCCTCCATAAGCTTCAGGTCATACCAGACTTCATAGGACTGTGGCAGGAAATGTCTTCTGTGTACTGAACCGGACTTCATTTCATTTCTCTGCATTTTAAAGAGGAAGAAGGTGTTATTTGTACTTTGAAAAGTTGCATAGGCTGGCTTTAAAGAGGCTTTAAATGCCACACAAAGTGGAGCCTCAACACATCCAGAGAAAGAGCTTATACTACACAGTGTGTCCACAGTGAGCACACGGCCTGCTCTTCTTCCACAGCTTAGAACAAATCTAAAAGGTGCAGTTTGGTGCTTTAAAGTTTCCCACTTTATACCACGATGAGCACTACACAGATCAGCAGCAGCAGCTGAGGAAATCTGCCTCCTTAAGTCCTGACTGTGATTCAAATAGCAGAGAATCACCATAATACCCTGCAGCTACATATTTATGCAGCTTCGTTACGCTTCACTCCACTCATCCTGTCAGGCAAAATGCACTCTTCTCATCAACACTCTGCAGCCACTGCAACTTTTATTCACTATAGGGGGAAAAAAAAACTTTGGTCAGTTTGTGATTTTACTGTTTTGCACAACAAACAAAGGCGTTGCCACTAACCCACCAGCGTGGGACGTCACTAAAGTGTTTGGAGGAGCTGCAGACAAAAGGATGCCCTCAACTATGGCTGACAGTTGCTATGGAAAGCTGATGGTTTACAGCCTCAGCAAAGGCCAGAGAGTCAAACCCACCAGTTAATCAATGACTGCCTTTCGCCAAGCCAGAGGCCATCAAACACAGACGCACATACCAGAGGAAGATATGGAGCAGGGCTGAAAGGAGTATGTGAGGAGGAGGTGGGGGCGGTGGAGGTCTAACCCTGCCTTCCCATCATGTGGGAATAACCGTCTGAACAAATAAAAAGTTGGAAGAAGTGATCACATGTTAAAGCCAGTCTGACCCCAGAGAGATGCCACGATGGAGGATATCTGGAGACAGCGGTTGCTCCTGGGCAGCAGCTCCACTCATATGCTTTAGAGCTTGTTGTGCAGCAAATTCAATTAGAAGGAGGGTCACATGCAAAGACCCGTCAGAGAGGGTTGTTGTGTCCTACATACGTTTTATAAACTGTGAATAAAACTACATGAATAGAAAAGGATCTTTCATTCCTGATTCTTCAATATTTTTATCATTAAATCTTGCAAGCCTTGAAGACCCGCGCAGCATTTGCCACATAAAAGCTGGGAGAGTTCAATGGGATTCTCATGTTAGGTTTCAAGTAACTGTTAATAGTTCAATAAAAACCTAAACAGAAACAGATTTTCATCATCAAAACCTCTTCAAATCAAATTTCCAGACTTAGAACATTTGAAGCAGCACCCCATTGATTTAATAATCTACATTCCTAAAACTGGGGGGACTCACAAGAGAGAGAACAAAACAAGTGGTCAGAATCAAAGCAGAGGAAGCTGAAATATCCTGACTGTTAACCCGAAATGTGGTGAAGCAAAAACACTGAATCCTGAATCCAAGACAACTTGACAGTATCCTTACATGAGCTCCCTCCGGGGCCACAGGAGACATGACACTGGGTTTTTCCACAGGCTGTGTTTCTCCCTGTGGCCAGTCGACTGAACTCCATGTGTAAAATTAGCGGAGCTCCCCTTTAAAACGCTCCGTCATGCTCCCAGCGTCCACAGGCCAGATGCTTTGACCAGCAGGCTGTCAGCTGCTGTCTCTAGTGGACGCTCATCACAATAACGTGTTGGAGGCTGGTTACAGCTCGTCCCAACAGATGTTCTCTGCCTCCCCACCCTCCCC
>OMNN01097807.1:0-32661 GCA_900302755.1 Chromis chromis
CCCAAAAAAACTTATATTCGTCATTAATTGGACCTAAATATCCATCGCCGCGGCTCCATTTTTAGTATTTAGCATCTCGCACCCCCCACCCCCACGAGCCAAATATTCAGATATTCATCATTAACTGGACCCGAATATCTGGAGCACAGAAATTCCTATTCACACCAGCCCTAATGGATGGACATGAGCTGCTTTGCAGAGGTCTGCGCTCTCTGAGTGCTTTTCTAGTTTTAACTGGATTGAACTGACTTCTGAAATGTTGTCCAAACTGTTTTGATACATTTGTATTTAAGCGCAGAACTCTTCTGTATATCTCTGCACTCATCCTGTGTATTCCATGGTCCTTTATGTCATGAGATCTGTACACTTAGATAAATGTTTATTTGTCTTTCATCAGTCCAAAGAACTTTATTCGAAAAGTCTGCTTTTTCTTTTTGCCCTCAAATATCTGAACATCTCTCACACCAATTTGTCCTTACCTCAATACTGTAGGCTCTGGCATTCCTGGATCTGCTCCTCGTTTGAAACCTGCAATTCAAAACCATAAAGAAAAATTAAACAATCTGGATTTACATTTGAGACTAGTTCCCAGAAATGTATGACAAAGCAAAACCAGAGCCTAATTTACATATTATGGCTTGCAGCTAGATGCAAATCCCAGATTGGGTAAAAATACATTTTACACACACATTTGTGAAATGCTTGTGCAAATCACACAAAAATCCCTTGACAATTAGGTGCATCCTTTTGAGACTGGATGCTCTAGTAAGTAATTTACCATGAGTCACTACAGTTTGTCAGCAGATTGCGTTTTGCCCCTGCAAAACACCCACGTTTCAATAAACTACATTATTGCATCACAACACGAGTGGAGTGTAGTAGTAATTGCATTGGGAAAGTAGTGAGCAGCACTTCCCCAGAATATCTAGTCTCAAGTCAACCATGATGCAATAAACTCTTATGAAAAACACACAGAATTCCTAGAATACTAAAAATAGTGTTTCTTTACTACTCTCTTAATCTGGGGCAACAACTTAAAAAAACGTTCAAACCCTCACATTAGAAAAACTGAAACCTGCAGAGGTCCATTGTTTAATTGACAAGTTGTTTCACTGCTACGTTAGTCCTTTTCTACATTAAGTATTTTTTGGCTGACTTTTAAACAAACTTTTAAGTAGTAGTATGAAATATGTACAAGATTGTGGTAAAACAGGGGCAACACAGATGAGAAATGCATGCAAATGGGGGAAAAAAACATATAAATGAAAGGAGTAAAGTCAGATAGGAGAAAGTATGACATCACCATTGGTGTTTCCAATATGCTGAAGTCACAGAAAACTCACTCGCACAGGGCAAGTCCACCAGCTCTGTGGTCACACATGCAAAAGTTTCAACTTCCCCAACTACGCTCCAAACCTTAAGCAATGCAAAGGCCTCAACTTCCTAATTGAACCTAAAACAACCAGGTATTTTACACAGACATGTAGCACTAAAACATATGTGTGCAGGCATGTCTGAAAAAAGATACTGAACTAATGAAGCGTTAACAAGCATGCAGATATTGTTAAGATTTGGGGGGGAGTGATGGCCTAGTGGTTTGTGAAGCAAACTTGTAACCGGTGGGTCGTGGGTTCGAGTCCCTGAACTGGCAAGAGGTTGAGGTGGGAATGTGAGAGCGACCGATTGTCCCAGTCACCACCACTGTGGGTCCTTGAGCAAGGCCTTTAACCCCTGACTGCTCCCCGGGCGCTGCACCGCAGCAACCCACTGCTCCTAGTATGTATAGTTAAGGTTAACTTTGAATAGGATGGGTCAAATGCAGAGAAGGAATTTCCCCAAGGGGATCAATAAAGGTTAGATTATTATTATTAACTGTTTTGACTCCTGTATCATCAGAATCTGCACAACTTGTGCTAAACTTTTGGTTCACTTCAAAACATGCTCTTTTACACACAACTGCAGCTCTACATAGGTGTTGAATACTTATGTACTTTTCTTTTAACTTAAAAAAATAATAATTAAATGCATGTCTTTCTTGTGTGTTAATACTTTGATAGCGATAAGAGATGATAAGAGAAAAACAGAGTCAAATTCCTTGTATTTGTACGCATACTTGGTCAATAAAGCGGATTATGATGCTGATGTCTGGAGAAGAGACAGTTCTGAAACCCACAACCTTCTGCTTTAGAGCTTTAAGGTCAAAAGTTTTCCACAGTATTGATCCAAGAAAATGGGGACAGTCCTCAAACCATAATGGAAAATATCACCCTAAAAGAGCTCTCCATTTCTCACATTTAAACACTTTTTGAAAAAGCCAGCCAGTTTAAGTTGCTACAGCTCGCTATCAAAAGGAAAGTTTTATCACTTCAGTTTAGATTCACCCACAGAAACACAGAAGGACGTTCACTCCTACACTTATTCTACATCACCGCAGTCTACAGTGCTTTACGTGCACTACAGCTCCTTAACCACAACGTGTAGCTGACGTCTATTTGATGAACCTGATGCTACAGGACCAGTTCAAAACTAAAACATTATGTCATTGTTTTTAGCACGCTGTTAGTATGAGAGGCCAATATAACAATAGCTATATGACAGCTTCCTAATCCACTCAGTAATAACATTACTAGCTAGCTTGTAGTTTAAGGCTAACAAGCTAAGCTAACTAGCTAACATTAGCGAAGCATGCCCCATCAGCTCGCCGGCTTCCCTCTGCTCCTGTTCGGATACTGACCGAGGTACAGCACGGTTGGGATGAAACCCCATCGGATGACAAACTGGCCGCACTGGAAGAGCTGCTGCAGCCGCTGTTTGGTCTCTTTGCTTAGTTTAGCCATGAGTTTATCCTGAACAGCGAGGTTTCTGCTGCTTCCAAGGGCAGGGAGGAGGAAGTGACGCAAGGAAGTTTACCTGACATCGTCCGTCTGTGACCGGCCGCCATCTTGTGGACATAAGTGTAACTGCGACTCTGCTGCAGCTCACATGTAATAATAATAATAATAATAATAATAATAATAATAATAATAATAATGAATCTAATTTATGTAGCACCTTTTAAAAAATAGAATAACAAAGTGCTAATTATCTAAGACTTTACAAAGTGTTTTGGCCTACAAAGCAAAAGCAGGATTTCCAGAAGGCAACAGAACAGCAACTAAACAACTGCCCTCCAATTGGTTTAAAAAGCATTTTATCTTTTAAAAAATTGCCAAAATTACATCATTTATCAGAGCCAGATACGGTAAACTGTAAACAATTATGTGTGTCACGTCATTCCATCGGGAAAATATATGAATGAATGTCATCAAAATCACTGTATTCTACATGCTGCATTTAACAATGTGCCAAAAATAAACCATTTGTTCTAAACTGATTTTGTTTAAAAAAAACAAAACAAAAAAAAAAAACATTCTGCACTCCTCAAAAATATCCTTAAAAATTAGTGACTCAGCTCATAAATGTTGGACATGCTAATTCCAGTTATTTTCCTCCGTTTTTGTAAAATAAATGAAGAAATTCACGTTTTTTTTGTGGCATTATACATTTTTCAGTTGTCTCTGGTTGTGCTGTTTCCATATCAATTTATGGATCTACTAAAAAATAAATGAAAATGTGACAGCAGCAAAAAATGCCCCCAAATACTTGAGGTTCAGAGGGTTAAGATAAAGTTGAAACAAGAAGACAACAAATGTAAAAATGCAACACATAATATGTCAGCATCAGTCAAATCAGGCAGCAGTTGTTCGTATAGAACAGTCACTGATTCAACGTGATTTCCAGATAAATAAGTTTGGCATTATGAATTTTCCTGACAAGTTTAAATATTAAGGTTAAGACCTTACAAATGTATTCACTGTGTATCAACTGAGCTGAGTAAGATATATATTATATTTTAGTTAAGACAATGCAATATCATTGATTATGCACATATTATATATAAAATAAATGAACTTAAATAACTTAAATATTGAGATTAAGAATGCACAATGTTATATACTAACAAATTACATGACTAATTTACAAAATAAGGTTAAGACCCAACATGGAAAACCCAACAAATCAAAAGATTCCTTATGAGTTAGTACATAAACAACAATGAAGAGGAACAACTCCCTTTTAGCATCTGAAACCCTCTAGCAGGGAGTTCTGCTGGTGAGGGACATGGACAGCAAAGGCCTGGTCAGCTTTAGTGACAAGACAAGAATTCAGAACCAATAGTGAGGCCCTGCCAGAGGATCTCAAGCAACGACCAGACACTCATTAGCCAGACCATTCAAGGCTTTAAAAACAAGCAACACAATTTTAAAACCAATTCTAAAATTTACAGGTAGACAGTGAAGGACAGCTAGGATTGATGTGATGAATGATTGATGCCATGTGGTTGCTTCTTAATGCTGAGATTTTAAATGACCCTTAACCATGCACTAACTCTTTGAGGAAATAACAGTAACAGCTGCATATTCAGTGTAAGTGTAAAGAAACACAACAAAACAACAAACACCAAAAATAATGCACTACTGAACATATTTGTAAATTCCAAACAATTACTGACCATGAGTTTAAATATATTTCCTAAATTCAAACTTTTTACATCTCAACTAAGCCTCTAAAACTGGAAGTTAATTCAGTGTTGAACAGATGACTAGTGGAAGATGATTTCTCATAGCCACTTTAGTAGATAAAATGTGCTTTCAGCTGTAGATGTATGTATACAGCAACTACACAACGATAACATTTTACAGAGAGCATATGTCAGGGTCAAAATAAATAAACTTACATTATAAAAACTGGATTTAATTGGAGGTGAAAGTCTTCATGTAATATTCAACCAGGCTTCCTAGTAGAAAAGAAACATTATTGAGCAAAGAAGTGAAATATAGAAACACTTTATTCCCAGAAGTTGTAGCGGTGAGTAATTTTCAGACATAGAAAGGCCAATATAATCAACTTTAGTACAACAGTATGATGTACAACAATAGCTTACCCCAATCACATTCTGTAAACCCACATACAAAGAAACATGATTGTTATTGTCCCACCAAGCTACGGACACTCAACAGTTCTAGTACACAGACAACGGAATACAAGTTTGCTTGAGGGTGGGGCAGCATGAACGCTTGATTTAGGACATCAAATGTAGCAGATGGTTGGAGTTTTATTCCTCTCTTGGTACAGGAGAATATCACCATGTCTTGTGACGCGACACCGCGGCGAACACGCAGGAAACACATCACTAAAGTACAACAAACAGCTGGAATGGTGGGTGGGTCTGAAGATAGGAAAGATGCCTTGTTGCCCCAGATGTGCTCCCGCTGTAGAACAGGAATATATTCAATTAAGGTTTGGTTAAACTAACACAACTCTACTCAGAGGTATCAAATTCTTTAATCGGTGCAGGTAAGTAAACTGCAGGTTTTCGTGGTTTTAAACTATGTTGGATAGGTCATAAAAGAATCATTAGGGAGCAACAAAGCATATTTCTCTCACAGGAAAATACCACATTGAGAGTCAAACCTCTCTTGTTCATATGAAAATACCAAAGTTGAAAACACAACTCATTTGCTCTTTCATGTGCAAAAATTCAATACCTAAACAAACCGTACGCACTCATCGTCCCCAAAAATCTAAATCATCTTTGTCATTTGTCAGAAGTTGACTTTTTCTTTTACGTTTGCCATCAAATACACAGCAATTCAGGAAAGTGCTCGAGGAGCAAGGGGGAAGGATACGAATATTGCTTCTCCATCATGATCAGAATACTGTGTGATTGTAAACAAAGACCTGATCCTTATCATACTGCTTGATTATTTAGTGGTCATTTTTCATTGTTTTTTTTGTGTCAGGAAGAATAAGGACTTTCTTTAAAGAAGCACAGGTGACAGGTGTGGACGTTTGGGTTATCAGCCCAAAAGATAAAAAACACTGAACAGGATAGGTTTGTATTGCTATGGGAAGGGATCCATTATTATTATTTTAAAAAGTAGTAGAAACACTTGTTTCAACTAAGAGAATCATACCTTGTTCACTGTATCAATCAGCAGCCTTTTTCTAAAAACAGTTGTACAAACACACATACATTACACACACGCAAGCATGCTCGCACATACTCAACACCTGCCCTCTGACAAACCCGGGCAAGGTAAGGATGGATGTATGGAAAAGCCATGCAGGGCAACAAATGCTGATTAAATTATTTTCCAAATACTTTTCCAAACAGTTTTTTTAGTTATCACTTTTAAGTGCACCCATTTATGACAGACTGCGAGGGAGCACAGTTTTTTTTTCCAGCTTCACTGCAACAGTGCACCAATAAAATCAGTGAAACTGGAAGTGGTATCCCTGACACTTTGCCTCCATCAGGCTGAGAGGACACTCTGGGAGGGAGTGGACTGTGCTTTGGATGTCTGAATGAAGCAGGGCAGCAGGTCAGTCTACAGCACAGAGAACCAGAGACACCCAAAAGGGAGTGACGGGGGAAACAGTGGGAGTGTTTCTTCGTGTGTTTGTGATCCACAGAAGTTGGCATGGCTTGGAGTTCCAGGTCACAGGTACAGGGTCACAGGATCAGAGATGAGGGTTCATACAGTCAAGAGTCACAAAGGGTTCAAAGGTCAGAGCCGAGGTGCACGCTAATGCTGGGGGAGCGCTGCGTGTGGTTTGGCGCTGGACTCAGGTACCCCAACCCTTCCTCCTGCAGGCTGCAGGAATAGCGGCCAGCTTCAGAGGCGGTGTGGTTGCTGGCAGGAGGGGCGTTTCCGCTGGCCACCTGCTCAAAGGAGCGGGAGAAGACAGCGCTGGCAGTGCGCGTCAGGCTGGTGAGAGCTCCTGCCTTGGGCACTGATTGGCTGGAAGTGAGCGTTAGTCGCTTGACCGACAGCTCTGTGTTCTCGCTGGCGGCGCGGCCCGTTGTTAGAGGGCCCGCCTCCTTGTCCTTGTCCTTGCTGGTGCGCCCGCCAAGCCGACACTTCTTCATGGCCTTGGCCCCCAGGTTCAACGTCGTGACGCTGTTGCTGATAGTGATGGTGGGTGGGGTCATGTCAGGCCCCACCCCACCTGGCCAAACCCCTTCGTCCAGTTCTGAAATATCCATCAGCTCATCCGGGGAACCCAGATCCACTGCGTCTGAGAGACAGACAGACAGAGGGAGACAAACACTCGCATGAAAATCAGGAGCTAAAAATATCTGTCTCATCTGTCATCCGGCCTATCTAATCCCATCAAACTTTTATTCGGATTACATGGTTTATAAAGAATATATTGTGTATTAAATGTTTTGCATGGACCAGTGGCTGGATGACAGAGGAGGTTTATTATTGTCCAGCAGGTGGCGCCTTCACACTGTAACAGCTAACAGGGATATCTCGCCACCTGACAGAAGACATGGTAAGTTCCAGTCCAGCACACATGTTAGGAAAATCAGCAGCACCGTGAGACAACAGTCAGTAATTTAGAGGCAGAGGAGTGCATGTTGTCCCAAAGGCAGGAGAGGACAGCATCTAAGAGCATAAGGCTTGGAAAAACCACAAAGGGAAAGTAGAGGAAAGCAAACAAAGGCAGAAACAGTACACCCTAAATGCACATTTCTCCTCACTAATTCTTAAGGAACACACAAACACCTTTCCTGCTCTCTTTTAGGCATGCATCCACGCCCGTGTGAGCGGCCAACCACCTGCATGTTCACAAGTACACATTTCTGATCTGATGCTATCACTGTAACAGAACACCAGTAAACAGCTGACGAACAGACAGATAGGCAGGTCCTGTTAAAGTCATTCATGGTCACATTTAGCTTGTTCAAAACAGGTCTGGAGTCATCAGTCTAAATTTAACACTGTGAGCATCTTTTTGCTTCAAAGAAAAATTCAAGACCTGCCCATCTGTCTTCAGCTCCTAGCTACCAGTCAGAAGGAAGTCATCCGTCTCCAGGTGCAACCCAGGACTAATGTGTCGAGGCGTACCAGAGTGTGAAGTTAAAGACCAAAAGGTGTACTGATCCCAAAGGTAATAACCCAGCAGCTAGACTCCATAACAACAATGTCAGAGAACAGTCTCCTGGAACTGCTAACAGAGATATCTGGGGTTTATAACTCAAGGTCATCAGGAATTTGTTATCGGTGACTATCGGCTCTAGTGTGATTTTTACTTAACATGATAGAGCTAGCATTAAAGTGTGTGATATATTTGTTTTTAAATGTCATTAAACTACTTCTATACTTATGTTTAACTGATGTTCTGCGTTTAATATGATCCACTTCATTTCACTCAGCATAAACACTTCATATTATATTTAACAGGATTCACTCAAGCACATTTCGTCATTATGCATTTTTTATCAGGTTATTGATCTGTTATTCGGTGAGATTTTTAATAATTAATTTGATCTGAAGGAATTTCAGCGGGAGATCTTCGTGAGGAAGCTTCAGCAACAAAGGAGAGAGTAAATGAATGAATGATGATGGATAGAAATGAGAGGAATAGTGCGATTAAGCCAAAAGAGGGTGGTGGAGACCAGCGTAAAAGGTAAAAAGGGGGAAGTCCGCATGCAGCTTTTCAAACCACGCCCCCACACACGGTTACCTAGGTTACCCCCGGAGTGGGGCAAGGGGAAGGAGGGGCAGGACCTTAGTACTGGCTCCTCCCTGTGGAGGCCGACCCAGAACCCTCATTCTCCACCATTCGCCTCACAGACTTCTGCCTCCTGACCTCCTGACCCCGTGTGCCGGAGTCATGGCCTCGGGGGTCCATGCTGACCTCAGAGGCGGCACCCAACATGTCGCCGTCAGGCTGGGCACGGCCATCAGCGCGTGGCCGCAGGGAGTCTCCATTGGGCATTCGCTCGCCGCTCACGCCTGTCACACTGATCTCGGGGATGGCCACGCCCCCCAGCGCAGCCTCACTGTCTACACTCACCTCCTGGGACTCTGGTGGGGGGGGACCATGGGGGGTAGTGGACAATATGTAGACATATATACATGTACACACACACACACACACATGCAAACACACAAATGGACAGACACATTTCATGCACACATGCATGAAAAACAAAAAAGACACCCATGTGCACAGGCACGCACAACCACAGAAACACAAGACACATAGAGGTAATCAATGCAATGGCAGAAAAATAAAAAGAAAAAAATCATAGTGATCAGAACATAACACATGGTCAAAGTACACGTCATATGGAGATGAATACGAACACAGTATCTGAATGGGATCGCAGTTCTTTCTAGATCACCACTCACCCCTACACATGAATTAATATTTAATAGAATTTTCCTCCATCATCTGCTCATAACAAAAGCTTTGTGCATTAATGAGAGGCTCGGATCAGGGCTCAAAAGAGCAGGATCCATGACATGACAAATGGGTGTTGGGCTCGAGGTGAAGAAACCTACTTATTAAACGAGCCGAAAGCTGTAATTTTCCAGAATTATCTGTACTCCGGGAAAAGATAGCAACTCTCTCGTAATTCTAAACCACAAACATTATTTTTTCTTAAGAGCATGGAATAAAAGGAAGATTCATTTGTTCTGTGTTCATTCAAAGACTGATAAAATCTCTGACAGAGTTGAAATAAACTTAGAATAATCCGTATCATATTCCACAAACATTGCTTACACTCTGCTTTGACTACTGTCAAATTAGGTAATGTGCCATGTTGAATCTCTCTGCCTGGCTGACTGGTCTCAATCTGAATGTTTGTTCTTTCTCTGTGTTGCTACCAACAAAAAATTCTAACAAATCAAATAGGAAGTCATGGTTTTCAATGAGCAGATTCTAAAATGGAGGCAGACGGTACAAGCTACAAGCTGAGGATGGACAATCTACACGCTTTGAGACTAAAGGATGACAACAACACTCATAATGAACACAGTAAGTGTCAGACAGTGAAATGGATGAGTCAACAGTGAAGCCATCTAAACCTTGTGCTCTCTCCTTTGGTGTGTTTTGTTCATCAGTCGAACAGTTCTACTTTCTTTAAACCATACAAATGTGATATCAAAATGTTTACAGAAAAAAATATAGTGTGTGTGTAAAAATTCTTCTCCTGTTTCAGCGAGTTGATCTCCCACAGCTTTGTGCCTGCATCTCAGATTGCTTTTTCCCAGTGTATGCATCTCACCGTGTCTCTTCCAGCGATGTCCCCTGATAGACAAGGAGGTGACAGCGTTGCGGGAGATCCTCGAGGAGGTGGGTGTTATCTCCACCTGTATACTCCGTGCTCCCTCCTTGTTGTTGCTCTTCAGCGCTGCACCGTGCAGTGACGACTTGATGGCATTACCCACCTGAAGATAAGAAGAAGTACACACTTTACTGCTTCAGAAGAATTGCTCAGTGCCCAGGAACCTGACTGGCTCAGCCCAACTTTGCAACTTGGTGATAATCATGCTTCTTCTGTCCTCCGTTCTACATGTGGTGCACTTTCTCTGTGTTATGCTGCTTCTGACCAACAAGTGTAAATACCACAACAATTACTACTAACTCGGAATTGTGTGGTACAATTATTTAAATTTTCTTTCAGTGCTGAGATAATTTACTCAGGGAGAAAACTGAAATGGTGCTGTACACTTTGCATGTAGTTCTTTTTTTGAAGTACTGATAATTGCTGCAAACACAAACTCAGTGCACGCTGAGATTTGACCTTCCAAGTGACACTGCTGAGTCTTGAGCTTCTATTTAGATGCAGTTAAACCAGATGACATTTACAGCTGAAAATATGATATTTATACCTGAGCTATTATATTAATCAGAACTGGTCCAGAAACAGTTTTTAAATTATTCCTAGTATACAATATTTACAGTATACTGCAAAATTAAATACCCCCTTTTGGTGAAAATAAAGTTTCCTACCTTGTTAATGTGTCCATATGCTGTTTTTTATATGCCAGAAAACACACCATGAGAAAAATAAGCAGTCAACACCATGGCTGAGCATTTCCACCGTTAAACTGCAGTGCACCAATGACAGTTTCAAAAACACAGATTTAGACTTCCAGGGTTTTATTTGTAACAAATCTAGGGAACCAATCCAATCAATGTTCAGGTTGGGGCTTCTGTATTATTCTTCAGAATCAGCTTACAGGTCAAACATGTAGTCATGTTGTTTTATAAGTTGTAGGTTAAGCTAATGAACTTTAGCTACAGAGTGTAGAGAGAAGCAGGGACTATGTAGATCTGCACATTCTAGGGAAAGCTGCAGTGTAGAGTTAGATTGAGTTAATTTAAGGTAAGAAAGGATTATTTTCATGGCAAAAATTAAAATATGTAACTTTGATACACAGACATACATTTTTAGGGGTTAAATCACTGACTGTAGAGGGACTTGAGTAATGTTACATCCTAGCAAGTAAGTATGAACTGTCAGGGCAACAGGACTGACATTACTTTCAATTATCTTGTAAAGCTCTAACAATTTTCATGACAGTTTCTACTTTGCCTGTTTAGCGCCTGCATCATTTAAAATATAGCAGTACTAAATAGTTTGTGCAACTACATTAAAAAAAAGGTTCTCCATCACATCACCCAAGCTTAGAACACATTAAATAATTAGATTTTTTGAAAGACTTACGGCCAGGGTTAAATCTAAAAGCACAGCAGTAACTGATGGAGTTATACAAACTACGGATGTGAGAAAAACAAAAAGGCTTTGTGTTTCACTCTACACAACACAGTTTCATAACGTCTAGGTATAATAAGTTTTGCTCTTGCTGGAAATTCTCAAGCGGCACTTGTGCTAATCATCATGTAACAGCTGAGTACGCAACATCAGGTAGAAGGTGTCATAATCACAGCACAACACGTCTTTTGTCTGTGAGGTTGCAGCACACTGGTCTCATGAGGATCACATCACAAAGTTATGCTAAGCTAGCAGACACCTGATGTATTACACTTGCAACATGGAAAAACACAGAATCGCACTGTGGCAAACAGTGATATTTTTAGCCTTTAACTTTATGATGTGTGCATTTATAGCATGTGTCCAAGAGGCTTTATAAATGTCAGCATCATTCCTATTAATATAAATTTAAATGCTGTGTGTTTTGATTGTTTTGGAGGCGTACACCTTGACTTGTGTTGTAATGCTGTGAGCTTAGGCTCAATCCTCTACTCCCTGGGCCTCAAGGATTACAGCTTAACGGAGCAGAGTGGAAAGCATGTAAATAATCTAGTGGGATTACACTCTGCTTGCAGTCTCTGACACACACAGAGACCAACACAATGCAGCATACTGTGCTGTGCATGAATCAAAACCAGAGGTCAGCATGTGCATCCCAATCACATGCTCTTTCTCTCACACATGCCACAGGTCCAAAAGCACACAAGGTACAGTGAAGGAGATGTGATAGCAGCAAATGAACTTATTATGGCACCCACCAACAGAGCTTCAGGGAACAACTCCAGCTGGGCTCGATACAGAACATCATCCAGTGCTTTGGATCCCAATTCAACTTCACCGTTACACCTGCACATTGGCAGAAATACAGGTACATTAGGAGTTTGATTATCAAATCAGACTACAGACAATCAGGATGTAAATATTCAAATAAATAAAACTTAATAAGAAATTATTCAAAACGTCAGAAACTGTTGTGTTTCGTTTTGGATTCCACATGTTGTCAAACTGTGAATAAAGATGAACTGTGAATATTTGAATGTAAACTGGTTTGCATTCAAATAAAAGTGTCAAGGCACGATCAGTTCAACAGTGCAACCAAATATCAGGCCACAAAGACAGAGCACAGTAAACAGGCTCTGAGAAATTTAAGTTGAAGTTTAACAGTGAGGCTGTGGCGAGTCTGTGCAGGCTAACATGTACACTCACAAGGCGTAGTGGATCCCAGTGATGAGCTGAACCAGGAACTCTGATGTGACCGTGAGTCGTGTGCTAATGCCTTTGTAGCGGCGTAACTGTTGCCGTGGGTAACCGCATATACATACCCTGAAGAATAACCAATAAAAACACAATAGAGGAGATTGTATTAGTGAAACAGGGAAGCAGGGAAACCACTTCACTTAACCACTTGGTTGCAGCTCCATTAAGGCAATATATTTCCCTGTCGTGAGCTTCGATGAACATCAATAACAATCAAATAACACAACCACACACCATACAGTTTACATAATGATACAATGCTACATAGTGATTTATTACTGGCTTACATAACCCTCAAGATTACAATTAACTTATAACTAGTTTGTCATTTTCAAACAGCTATAATACTAGCTGCAGAGGAGCCAACTAAAAATGAGTTTACATCTATAAATTTGAAGCTGTAGGAGCTGTTATATTTTTTTTGTACGCAGATGACAAATAGCAAACTGTGAAGAGGAAATCAAAGCTGATGACTTCTCTTTAGCACATCTGCTCAGCTACAGTTGGCAGATTGCCAGAGCCACTGAGCTGGCATGTGTGTACATTGCAGCTCTTCGCCGAATAGCAGTATCTTGGCTCTCTCTGGCAGTAAAGTAGATAAGAGGATCAGATGAGCAAGTGCTTGCAAACCAGCATGTATGTGTATGTATGGAAAGAACCTCCATAAAAAACATTAGGTCTGACAACAGCAGCATCCAAGTCTGAAATTAGTGCATTAGTGTGTTTGCATAAAGTCTTTTGGTCAAGTGACCCTCAAATGCTGCAGTATATTAAGAAATGTTGACGTGTGTATTGTACCTGGAGCTGAGCTGGCAGAGAGACTGCAGGGAGGTGGAGGTCATGTAACTGAGAGCAGCATTGTAGCACAGCAGCAGGAAGGTCAGCACCTCAAATCTCAATAACACAAACAAACCCTTAAAATAGCACGTAATGTCTGACTACATTACATAAAGAGATAGCAATATCTTAAACACATTAGTGCAGAAATTTGTTGACACAGTTTT
Source organism: Chromis chromis (assembly GCA_900302755.1). Classification (NCBI taxonomy): domain Eukaryota; kingdom Metazoa; phylum Chordata; class Actinopteri; family Pomacentridae; genus Chromis; species Chromis chromis. The sequence goes on from OMNN01097807.1 coordinate 13,885, forward strand.
GCTTCCATCCATACTGTAGTTAGAAGCACTACAAAATAACAGATTGAGGGATTTCTAAAGCAAATTTAAACTACTACCAAGATAAACAAACCAGTAAGTCCAACAAAATTTCCAACAGCTGCTGCTACATTGAAGAGATTAAGATCAAAGTATCTCTGCATGATCTTAGAAGGCAGCCAGACTTGTTTAGTCACATTAAAACTCTTTATGTTGAGTGAAAAAACGTAGAGGACATTCAACTCAGGCTACCACTGCCTCCAGAGCTTTGTTGCAGCTACATTAATTTAGGAAACACTGACAGCAAAATAACAACTTCAAATGCAACAAATCAAAAACAAAAGCCACGGGCCAGCACTGACACTAGTACATCATGCATAAAATAACTGGCCACGGTGGCAGCAAAACTCATCATTACCACACAGGTTTTCATGAATCCAGGCAATCTGATATAATAGTTAAATAACAGTTAATCTTTATGATACATGCTGCACAATTCAAATCCAAGTTCAACCGATAAATAAATCAATAACCCTACATATGCTTCTTTGTCTTCTTTGTTATCCTCTTTCATGATGTGTGTTTCTATTTTGGTTGTTGTCTGTTGTTTGCTATCACTTATAAGCAGCCAGCCTGGCATCATGCTACCAGGAAAGTCCATTTTAAAAAGAGCACAATCCCCACCCGGCAGACTGATACACTGATCAAGTCTCTTACCTGTTCTGCGCTGTAAAGGTTTCTCTCTGGAGATGTGGCCCGCTGTACACCACCCTGCTCAGCCCGTGATTGGCTAGAGCTCCTTCCGTAAGGGCCATGGAGCCAATAGCTGAGGGCTACACGTGGCAGGATGAAGTTTATTTAATCAAATTTCTGCAAATGCAAGTTAAGAGTTTGTGTAAGTTTGTGTGTGGATGTACTCACCTCATGGTACACTGAGGGCTTGGAGAGGGAAGGGACGGTAAAAGATAACACTTTACTTTGTCCATCTTTATCAACTATTTCCTGTGAAAGAGAAATATAGGAAAACAAAGTCTTATTTTTCTGTGGGCGAAAAAAACCCAACAAAAAACATGCTTTTTTCCTGCATGTGCCCTAAACCTCTGATGTGTTCTGATCTCTTCAAGCACACTCATCTGTTATGTGTGGGTGTTTGTGTTGGGACCTCAGGGTCTCGTTTCCCCACTCAGTGTGTTGGTGTGTGTTTATTAGTGTGAATATTGTGTGAACACAGACACACACAGACCCCAGGGTTTTGGTGTCCCCTGTGTGCATGTTAATGTCAAACAGATTAATGGGAACCAGGCAGTATACTGAGTGACAGATGACCTATTCTGGTATTCAGAAAGGAAGTTGGGAGACTCTGCACTGATAGATAGAACATGCAGAGCCAAAATGGATTAAAATAGACACTTTAACACTTTAATATTTACTAGTGCTGGCATCTCTCTGTGGGAAGCAAAGATGCTTATGGGCATTAGCAAGGTGCAATCCATCCATATTGTATATGTGCAAGGTCCCTTTGTTTCAGTTCTTCTATTTTGTAAACCATATTTCCTTTCACTCTCCATGCATAGTTGCATAAACAAGGCAGAAAGTAATCTTTCAAAACTCATAACACAGATCCCAGAAATAGTTAGATAATAATAGAGTAATTAAGTTCCCTGCTTTGGGAACTGCATGATTATGCCCACTTGCTAAGGATCAAAGACTTTTCCAGTGTTTTTCCTTACTTTGCACTTACTGCAGTGGAAACATTTTAATGTTATCAACACGAGCACCACTCCTCTAGTGATAATACATAAAAACAGCCGCCTCTGAGCTACAAATCTGGTACTGAAAGCCATACAAACTGTCACCACCATCTTTATCCTCTCCCCTACCAGGTTATAAATGCCCAGCAGCAGGGCCTCGATGCAGCCGGAGGTGTGGGGGTCTCTGGCTGCGCTGACAGACAGGAGGCTCCACAGGAGCTCTGGCAGGAACTGTAGCGTGAAACGCTGCAGCTGCGGCTCACCGCTCCGGTAAAACTCAAACAACTGGTGACACACTGGCTCCAGCAACTGGGGAGGACAGAAATCCAAAAGCACAGGCACACGGTTAGTCAAAAACATACACGGGCAGACAGCAACTGCCAGTGCACCTGTAATGAATTTTGCATTTGGCATCGAAACTCACCAGCCACTTCATCAGGTACACTGTGAAATCTAATGTAATCTAATGAAACAGCTCTGCCATTAATTCTACTTTTCAAAGCTTCTGCATTTTTCAGTTTTTGTTGTTGTCGTCAAGAGGATGGTAATTTATGTATGTTAATGAACACCTTAAAATGCAAAGCAGTCCGGTACACCACCAGCTTAAAAAAAAAAAAAAAAAAAAAAAAGCAGAACTATCCCCTTTTTGACAACATCAACAAAAAACTAAACTGTAGCAGCTTTATAAGAGTAGAATTTGCAGTAGAGCTGTTATATTAGATTTCAAAGATGTACTAAAGTGGCCAGAGGATGTATGGTTCACTATTTGGATGTAATAATCACAGTAAATGGTGGGATCAAAAACATGGAAAATGGTCAAAAGTGCTGGTCAAAGATTGTGTGGTCAGGTATTCACAATCTAACGTTTAATTGAATACGAAGGTTTACATGTGTACATACATCGCTGTAGTTCTCTCGAATGACTTTGTAGAGTGCAGGGACCAGGGCACCTTTGTCTCTTAGTGAGGCGGCATAGGTGGAGACAGCACTGTCAGGAAGGGTCTGAAACACACAAACACAGTTTAGTTTGATATACGACAGACTTAAGACTGAGCAATTCTCTAAAAATAAACACGTAGCATGAGAACTTGAGAAGTGATGACCTAATATTCACAACACTTGTTGATGCAGTCAAAATATGATCTGCTCAAACTTGACCACTGATTCCAATTAAGTCCAGGATGAATGCCAAATATTATGGATTGTGGTAAAGGAGACAGAATCGATATTAATGAATTGGCAAGTACAAATAACATAGCAGTATATACAGTTTTGCTGCTGTAACTGAAGGGGAAATGTTCCAAATAGATAGTTTGATGGCATTTAAAGCTTACAGAGACAGGCAGTGATTGTGTTTAAAGTATTTTTCGGTGACATTGATCTGATCGAATTTGGAGGTCAGCTTCACTGAGAGGGGACAGCAGATTGGTCCTCATACATTCACACACACAAAAAAAATCTCATCTACTCCTTTATTATTATTCCTGACTAAGCTGCAGCTTTGGTACCAGTCACGCATCGGTGAGTGCTCATGTTTGAGTAAGAGCGTGCAATTTTCTGGGAACGAAGCACTTTAGGGAGTGTGTTTGTTTATGTGTACGAAATAAACTCTGTCAACACATAGCAGCAAAGAATACTACATACAAATTATGGGTGCATGCTTTTTAATGTTGCTTTTTCACATACAGGCACAAAGATCAAAGCAGTACCTTAAATTCTGACAGCCATTCCTCCACCACTCCTTGGTCCATAGCCAACATGTTCCCTCATCTGCAGTGGAGTCACCTCTACCTAGAAGAGAGAAAAAATACTTTATAAATGCACACTCTGTGTAACTGACACACAGAAAATATACCGTGTAGTGTGTTCGCGCACACACACAAAGACACGCACGTAATCAGAGCGTGAAACGAAGCTCCCTCCATGTTTGCCAGGCTACTATTATTTGGTGTCCTCCCGATATAAATATTCTATTACAAACGGTAAACATTGCCATGGTCGTGGTAAACGTACACGTTCCGGGCTTCAATTCAACAGTCCAAAGAAGCATGAGTCTCTCCTTCCCCCTCACTCTCCTCCTGTTTCCCTCTCATTCCTCTCCAGACACACACCTCTGCAGAAACTACCCTCTCAACTTAAGCTCGCAAATCAAAAAAAAAAAATCACCCACACACAGAAACCTGGCTGGCTTCACTGCTGAAGCACTGACGAGAAAAAAAGAAGAAGAAAAAAGCGGCACAGTTGAATGCAGATGCTCACTGAACAAGCTCTACAGCTTGGATGTCTATAAACAGAGATGGACAGACAAAAAGAGGCTCTTTCCTGCTTTTGTTAACATTTTCATGACAAAATGAATGTTCTGTTCCTGGTCCCTCCATCTCTGCCTTTATCCCTGTTTGTTATCTTTAATACCTCTTGCCATCAGTCATAACAGAACACTTACACTGTCTGCATGTTAACTTCTCTCTTTCCTATTCAATGCACTCAACTTGCATGCATGTAGCTTTCTTTCTATTAAACCGTACCTTCTTTTGATTTTCAGAATCATTTTAGTTCTCTCTCTGTTGTAATGAAGCATCTGATGGCTCTGACACATCAGTGCTGCACTCACATCAGAAGAAAGTGGAAAACGGCAGAGAAAGTGAAACAGCGAGACAGAAAAATATCAGAAAAAAAAAAGGTATTTTTAACCACATTTCAAATTATCAGCTACACTGGGGTGTAATGAGGACACAGAACAGTATCTGTTCTGAATTTAACATCTGTTCAGTCTGGTTCTTCTACAGACTGCTTTTAGCTATAGTTTGAATCTAATAGACATGGTACATATGTCCAAGGGATAAGGTGTGTCTTTGCACGTATACGTGTCTGTAATATGAAGTAAGTATGTTTTTGGAGTTTCAAAACTCAATTGGTTTTGTAATACTAAAACATAAAGCTGCCACAGCCACACATTGATTGCAGCAAGAAATCACACTGTGTGTTGTTAATGTTGATTAATGTGAATATAAATAATTGATAATCAATCATCAATTAGGGTAACGGTGTACATCCCTTATAGATTGGTGTTCCTCCTTGCAGCTTAAAATGAGTCAATTAATCAATTCGCCGAATGTTGACAGTTTTATGAATTACATGACTGAGACTCAAGAACAGACACAGGGGGCGGCTGTGGCTCAGAGCGGGTTGTCCACTCATCAGAAGGTTGGCGGTTCGATCCCCGGCCCCTTCGCATGCCAAAGTGTCCTTGGGCAAGACACTGAACCCCAAGTTGCTCCCAATGGCAGGCAGGCACCTTGCATGGTAGCTCTGTCGCCATTGGTGCGTGAATGCGAAACACATTGTAAAGCGCTTTGAGTACCACTAAGGTAGAAAGGTGCTATATAAGTGCAGACCATTTACCATTTATCATTTACACAGGAATCTACAACCAGGCTAGAAGCTCTGTGAGGCACAGTGTTGCTTTCAGCTAAATGCTAAAAGATATTATTTTAGCATGTAATCAGGCTAACATTTGCTAATTGACATTTAAAGTCCAGCTGAGGATAAAAAGAATGTCATTGGTTTTGCAGGCGAAGCATTACACAAATTAAAACTTTGATCTGATGATAAAATTAGAGTAAAAGTCTGGGAATTACCCAAGTTATTAAAATTCCTCCTCAGAAGGGCACATATTTGCACCAAATATGGCAACCCATTCAATACTTATTGAGACATGTCACACAAACACACAAAAGAAAAAACACCCCAAATGTCATCGCCATTGTGGTGCTAAAGGAAAAAAAAAAATCAGGGAATCACCAAAACCATTGGGAATCATCCTCGTAAATCATAAATGTCAGGGTAATCCATCCAGTAGGTCACATATTTCACACAGGACTACAGATTTTCTGCTTTTCTCTTGTTTCGTTTCATAAACTAAATATCTTTTGGGTCATATTGTGACAGAACAAGCATGTAGATGTGAATGTCCACGGACTGGAGCACCCTTAGCCATAGGACAATGGCTGACCCGAGACCTGTGCTTTCTGCTGAAGATGAGGAGGACACCGTTTCTCTTCCTCTCAGATGAATTATCCGTTTTCACTGAATGAAATGTTGCGCCTGTGTCGTGCCTGTGCTGCGAAACTTCAAGTACAAGGCTAAATTGGCTGTTGAATGCAGAAACAAAGTCCATATTTGGTATGTCTGGTAATAGAGGCTGAGAAGAAAAATAGTGGGAGGAAGCAGTCCTTGTATGTGCACACTCATCATGCAGAAACATGTGTTCAGATTTGGGCTGAAGATGGCATAATTCCATCTTTTAAGACCCGTCCACTTCCAACATTTCATTTAGTGCATGGCAGTCACACTCACACACGCACACACACACACACAATCTCCTATTAAAAAACATTAACCTTTCAGCTCACGAAGGATGGCTGTGAAAGAAAATACCCTCAAAGTGAAATACACCAGACTAAAGACTCTATAGAATATGCCTGATATTAATTATCAGAAAATCTCCTGACATGCATGTATGTGTGTTACACCTCCTTTCCCTGTCCCTCCTTTGCTCCCTTTGTCCCTCTGCTCATCCTCCCACACATCATTTCTCCTTCCTCATCACCCTCCCTGCCTCCTGATGTATCTTTCATGCATCCAAATGCTTTTTTTTTGTATTATTCTGGTGCTTGGTCGCGCCATGGCAGCCAGGTGCCTATTTATGGACCGTACCAATGACAGGAATGACAAGGGGGGAGGGGAGCCAGTGACTCATGAAATGGGTAGGGATTATAAAGCAGAATAGCCTCCATTTAGAGAAATTAGTCCTTTATGGCAGCCTGTTGTTCTGTTATTTCACACGGGTGAAGACGACGGGGACAGCAATATCTAATGCGAGCATATGCCTTTTAATGGCAGGCTAACTTGAGTAACAAAATAAAGGCTCTGATTAGAGTGCGGATGAGTCAGTCTTGTAAGTGGACAAATTCTCCTCCTACACTTTTAACCCATCAACACTGTCAACGCTAGTGTCTGGGGCATGGCATGGGTATCATCAGCATGCAGGAAAAGACACTGGAAGACTAAAATCAGAACCAGCCTGCTATGCCGCCTACCTGTGTGATATATTTGCCTCCTTACCCGGCAGCAGGAGGAAACTGCTGCAACACAAAGTTGGATACACATATAGATACAAGACAGATACACAGAACAAGTATGTAGAGATAGCGGGGGGAAAAGTGGGAAGATATGAAGGGCAAAATTAGCTGGATGTTGAAAAAGTTTTTTAAAAAGTGCCAGGCAAAGGTAGCAAATAAACAAACTACATGATGTATGCCTATTGTCTGCAGCATGCATTGGATTATTAAGTTATTTTCACTAGTATATATGTTTCAAATTATATGTTAAAAAAAAACTGTTTTGAAGATGTTGGATGAAGAAGGAAATGCATTAAACACCTTAGACCTCAAAGGCACGCACAATTTTTTAGGGCTGGTCCCGGATATTCGAATATCCGAATATTCGGTCGTTGTTGTGGTGGTATTCGGATAATAATTCTGATATTCGAATAGTCGTGCACGCCGAGCACCGCCGAGGCTCTAATACGCTGCCAAGGTTCTACTACGTGGACCTACCAACTACGACGTCACGCTCCACTTCGTCTGTGTTAGTAAACGAATAATTGTACCGCCCCCCCTCCCACCGCGACAGCTCGAGCCGAATATTCTAACAGTCCTCATTAATTGGACCCGAATATTCGAAGAACGGCAATTGCTATTCGGAACAGCCCTACAATTTTTGGCGAGTTAGACTGAATGTGACAAGAACTTAATGTGCAGATTTCTTGATTGTTTGCATATAGCGTCCAAAGTGTCAGGTTCAGCCACCAGTCCAAACTAGGGCTGCACCAAATGATTATTTTCATCATTGATTTTTTTTTTTTTTGATTAATCAATTAGTTGTTTTGTCTATAAAATGTCATAAAATAGTAAGAAAAAATGTCGATCAGTGTTTACCAAAGCCCAAGATGACGTCCTCAAATGTTTTGTTTTGTCAACAAACCAATGATATTCAGTTTACAGTCCTAGAGGAGGAAAGAAACCAGAAAATATTCACATTTAATTTCTATGTTTTTCTCTTTAAAAAAATTACTCAGACCGATGAATCAATAATCAAAATTGGCTGATTCATTTTCTAATGAACAACAATCTAATCATTTATTTGGTTAATTGTTCCACTTGTAATACTGAGATAACGTTAGCCAAGATCTACAGACCTACAGATCTTTTCTCAGACTAAAAATGTATCTTCGGGGCTACACACCCACGCAAATAATTCTAATTAAATATGAAACTGTGTTAAAACCACAAGAGACAGCAGTACAAACAGCAAGTCCTACCCTGTCTCAAAGATTTCCAGGCTCTACTGACACACTGCAGGAAGGCGCAATGATTTGGTGGAAGAAAACAGAAAACTAATTGCCTTGGGAGTACACTATACAGTCGAGGGCAATTATGTTATTATGTTTGCCTTCCATGCTGGCCTGGCTCACTTGTTAGGCATCTCATTGTCGTTAAGGGCTCAGAGATCTGGACAGAAATCAATATAAGCCAGAGGGAGCACACTTGTACAAGTGATGCAGCAGTTAATGAGCTTTTACCTTAAACTGTGTATCATTATAGAGTCTGAGGTTCAACCAGTGCTCATCAGCGCACACATGACGAAACCAGTGTTACGGATAAGTGGCTGAGCTGGCTTTTCAAGCAAAAGCAGCAAATCAATGAAGAGATGAATAGGGAGATGGATGGTAAATGTAAGCAGATAAGCAGTGCAGGATGATGAATAAAGAAGAGATCAATGACTAAATGAATTGAGAGATAGCTAAATGGATGTATAGAGGAAGTGGGGATGAAAGAAATGTATGACAATCCAAGACGTGCATAACTTAAGAGAAGTGAGACAGAACAGTTAATGAAAGCAGAGAGTTTATTAGGTTTCAATCTGGGCAGCCCCTGGCAACCTCCCAGACACTGAGTAACACACGAGATAAGCAAAGATACTGACACACACCTCCCTGTGACCTAGACAAGCACAAGGAATAACCAGCAATTTTAGAAGTCTGACCGTGGCTTACTGAGTTTGTCAACCAATGCAAAGCTCTGATGGAGCCAGCTGCTTGCCAAGGAGTGACAGAAAATGTGTCAAGCATTGCACAAGCGTGTGTCTGTGTCTGTGTGTGTGTGTGTACAAGTGTGTTTATTCAATGTCTGGTTTGACAAAACCTGTTCCTGTGAGCTAGCAAAAGTTGACAGCTCATTCCCTCTGAATTTACACTGTCCTAAATTCACACACACAACAACAACAACAACAACAACACACCAACACCCACACGCACGCACACACCAACACACGCACTGGGCTGCCAATCTAAATGAGCTTATTTTTGACTCCTCCTTCCGCAGACTTCTTCCAACACAAACAGGTCTCCTTTCAGTTTACATTCCTAATCCTTGTTGTGTGCTTGCATGTCCCAACAGAGTCCATGAAGAACACCTGAGACAGACACACGGTATGCTACAAAAGCCTTCACATGGATCACCACAAAACCCACATCAAAACCACAGAGAGTCCACTTGTGCTCAGTAATGAAGTGAGAACATACCTGTCTTGGGAAAGCCGGCAGAGAGGGCAGTGAAGCAAGTCCAAGTGAGAATGAGTTAAGGGGACACCCACAGGCATACACATCCCTCCCTGCTGATTACCTCATTTCCTATTACACACATGCTTTGGAACCTTCTTTTTTTTTTGAGGAAGTGAGTGGGCCAATGAGAATGAGGGCTTGAATGGAGGCAAGAAAGAAAACAGAGAGAATGACAGAGTGGGTGGTTTTGAGAGCGACAGAGCTGCCCCAGCTGCTTTTTCCTGTGGTACAAGGTGCAGCTACACAACTACTGGTTAGTGAGATAATGACAATGATAGTTAACATTGCTAAACTTTTAAGGAATGAAACTTATAGTGAGAGGAGTGTAACAATAAGCTAAATATACCTAAACCAACCAAGATCTTGTACAGACACACCCTAACTACTAATAACTGTTTAACTGCGCTATCCAATATCAGGGCCAGGAATTGTAGCATAATGCCTCCACCCAAAGTCTTCAAACCAGGTCAAGCTAGATTGGTGACTTCAAGCTTGTTTTAACATGAATGGAAGCAAAAGCTGTTAAGGATATTACGTATTTTAAATGAGTTCTGTGGTGTCCAAGTGAAGGTGGAGGCAAGGTTCTATAATAACTGTGGCCATAAAGGGCCGAGCCTCTAACATGCCCACAGCTCACAGCTTAACCTTACCTCCTGTTCAGCAGCCCTGTTAAGAGTTGTTTACACATTCCTAGAACTTCAGGATTTTGTTATGACATCTCTCTTCAGTTTATATTACTTCTTTTTCATGCTGTCTGTTGCCATCTTCTTTGTTTGGACCACCTAGGCCTGCGGTTAACCCTGTTGCATCATTTCCTCCCACCACACTCTCCCCTAAGGTCTTCTTCAAGAGCAGGTTGCATGTAGCAAAGGGGAAGGGATGGGGGGTTCTGCTTTTCTGCTTCTGTTTTCTTTGTCATTTGCACACACACACACACAGATATATATATATATATATATATATATATATATATATATATATACATAAATAGCAGAGAAATGCTTGTAGCTAAGCAAGCTAAGCAGACATGACAACAGTCTGTGGTTTGTGTGGTTTTTGCTGCTGAGGGAGACAGAGATCTGACAGGGAGGAATCCTCTTATAGCAGCCTACGCTCTCTTCTCTGTTGCCTTTAAGCCAGTGATGCATCTTCGTCCCTCCTCTTGCCCCTCCAGTTCCCTATCTTCCTGCAGCAACTGAGCCTGAGGAGACCGTGATTAACATAATGGATTTTTCAATTTTAACACTCTATCCTCTTCCCTTTTTCCCTCCACTATTTGTGTCAGCTTATCTTGTCACAGTTAGATAACTCATTCATAATCTATTAATGCTCCGCTCCATAAATTCACATTCAAATAACATTTTCAGTGAATATAATTTTTCTTCTTTATGCTTTTACTGAGAAAATTAACTTCAGCTATGCTGTGCTTGAGTATGCAGAATCTGGTGCAGAAGTAAAAGAAAGGGGGCAAGCCTATATGTCTGCAGAAGGCAACTCCACTTCTCTTTTTGGTACGTGAAGATGTTTCACCACTCAACGAAGAGGCTTCTTAAATTTTGAAGAATCAAAAAGGGAAGTCCTTCTACGAAAGATCTTAGGATTACAACGACCTGGAGGACTGAGAATCCACACAGACATAAAGGGGGAGAGATTGCAACAGTTTTCATCGCTCAAATTGCCGAGATATTTCATGACCCTGCAGGCATGGGTGAGAATCTCTGATGCCAAATGACAGTAGAACCAGCACGATCTTCTTGCTCTGTGACCTGCTGTGCTTTATTGTCAAAAAGCATTAAGAGGCCACACATTAACAAGCCTGCACTATCTTTCTTTGTATCTATGCATGTATGCACACACGCTAATGACACCACTGCAACAGGGCACAGCATCCTCCCAACAAACCCATCTATTGCTAACGGCAAAGTCTCTCTCTAATGTCAAAGGCAAATGCACACGCATACAGTATGAGAAGCGAGGAACAACTTATGAATCAAGTCACAAATAGAATCTTATTTAAGCAATAACTGACACACCACCAGAAGGACACAGAGAAGGACACAGAGTGTAAAACAGTGTTCTACTTCTGCCAGCATGTAGCTGTGAGGCTTTGTGGCAAAGCTTCACACTAGTCCCCCTCATACAGGAAACCCCAGAACTGGCTGTGTGGTGTGGAGAAACGCTGCATCACATGACAGCTATTAGAAAAATCCTAACAACGCAATCTCCACCATACCAGTCTGTAGTGCCTTCTTTGCCCTTGTCATATAAACACACACTGAGGAATCACCTGAGGAATCTTTTAAGCACACACACACAGCTGTTAACAGGATGAAGTCAGGTACAAAGTCTGTCTCAGTGACAGATGCGACTTTCTGCTACAGTAGCAAAACGGTTGGAATGAAAGGTCGTTAGCTGAACATGTTGGAAAGCCTTCCCATGCTTCCTGTTGTTTTATTTCATGCTATCTAGCTGGTCTGACTAGAAACTCTACCTGTCCATAAGCACTGCTAACCAGCTAGTTTACCAACACTGACAACTGGTAACACAGCTTGTGTTTTAACAACGTAAAATTGTCTCAACGCACTTGTGGCTGAGTGGAAAAAAACATTAGCTCTCCCTGCCATTCAATTCAGTGCAATTCTTAACTCGTATCAGCCAGAGACTGTAAATTAATCCTCCGCCGTCAACCTATCTCGGCTTGCTGAATGACTTCGAGCTGTCACTACGGCTGCTTCCAGATTAGCTAGTTAGCTAGCTCGACTAAGGCGCGACACCAAGTCAACTGAGGAAGTTACTGTTTACTTACTGGCATGCTATCTGTCAGTTTCCTGGTATCACTGTCCTCTATCGTTCAGACAAGACGAGTGAACGGCTATCACTTCGCTACTCCATAAATCTCCTCAATAATTTAACATCGGCTCCTTCCATCTTCATTACTTTCGCCGCTCAGACTAGCACAGACAAGGGGACTCGGTCTCCAGTGAGCGGCAGACTCCTGAGCCAATGAGAGAGCAGGATGCGACACAGCCCATACGCCCCTAAATGTAGCGTCCAATCAGATTAGAGTGTGGACAGCATGTTAATAATTTCCACGGTCACGGTAGGTTGTCGCTGTCAGTCACTGATCTTTGACAGCAGACTGATCTGCCAAATATCATATGCTATTAGAGAATCGTGATTAAATCAAAAGTATTTGTTGAATATTAATTTCAGTTGAATAATGTTTAATCATGTATAAATTCCCTTTAATTCGTTCGAATATAATACTGTATATTCAGTTAATTTTTTACAATGAAATTTAAAATTTCAATCACAAATTTTAATGATTGCACTAACATAGGATCAAAGACTGTAGTTCATACAGCTTCCCTGTAATAAACACATACAGTATTTTTGTTTGTGAAATTGCATTTTTTAATTGTTTTCTTTATCATTACCCTTTCATTTAAAGCCAAACTCAGTGATCGCATTTAACTATTGCCCATGCACACTTCATGCCAAATTAATCTGTTAAGCTGAAGGCAAAAGCACCACTCTAAAACTGCCTCCCCCGGGTAAACAGCCCACGACCACTTGATGATGACCTCTGGGACAATGGATTTTCCAAATGTAATTATCAAGATGGGCCGTGACGATGTGTTTGTTTGCTTTCATATTAACAGCAGCGAGAGAGTTGCAGTTTTTAATCAGTCAATAAATGCAATGGGGCTTCTGAGGATAAAAAGGCACAAATCTGCTCCCTCTGAATGTTGTTATTAAAAGAAAACACACACATACACAACACTTACACAAACACAGCTAACCTCCAGTTCAATTTCCACTGCTGCTATAGTCAACTGTGCCTTGTCCTGTCTGCTATGGAGTTATAAGAAAATGTAATATACATTTCAGTCCACAACCGGTATTCCTATGCATTAGTTAATTCAAACAAACACATTTGATAGAAATTCTTGAAAAAATAAATGTGTCTAACCAAGTACAACACTAGTAACACAATAGTAATATATTAGTAAAAGTAATACATTTATTATTTTGATTCTTTGTCAATGTAGTGCAATTTCTGAGACTTTTGTGAGACAGAGTTAAGTCTGAGTGAATATGAAATGCAGAGCAACTGTTAGACAGTGAGTCTGCAATGCCCCCTTATGTTAGCTGGTTAAATTACACATATTCAAGAAAATCTGGTTGTTTTTTTTTACAGGGACAAACATACAGTATTTAAAATGTGAAAGTGAGTCTCTCCTATATTCATTACAATTTTAATAAAACATTTAAAAGAGAGATATGACTGCTGGTGACATTATTTTTTATAAAAGGCTGCACATTTCTACCAATCCTGATGTTGTTGCATATTACACATAGTGGTATTTGTCAGCCTTATCTATGTTCGCAAAACCAGCTTCTAGTGGGTTGTACCTGGCATGTTTGCCAAGAATGAGAGCAAGACAGCCAGCTTTTGTTCCATCTCAGCTGTTGCGTACAGCCTGGCCGTGAGGCAGTCGCTTTTCTACCTTCAGTTGTCAAAAACTGTGTATAACCTGCTTCAGTGTTTGAATCTGTACACATTCTGTCTTGCAACTGATCAATTTAAGGTGCATGAACTACAGATGAGCCCCTGCTATCTGTGCAGCCTCAGTGAGAACTTCCCGGGCCCGTTGTCTGTATTCGTGCGACAGCTCCTTCGCCCTCCTCACTTCCGTCATGTTCTCCTCCAGGTTTTCATTCAGTCGTCCTTGCTCTTGGTAAGTTGCTGCTGCCCCTTTCACTTGCTCTGCTATCTGATCACGGCTCCGAAGCAGCCACCCAATAAGCTCCTGAAGTGTGGTACCCTTTGAGATAGCAGCCTTGGCGTTCTCAGAAGCGTTCTTCAGCTCATTCTGAGCCGACTGCAGACGTGGAGGCAGTGGCTCCTCCTCGCTTTCACCCTCTGACCCCACAGGAACCGCACTGAGGGAGAAGCCATAGCCCTTAATCTTAAGAGAGACCCTGTGCGTGGCCTCTGGAAATAGAGAGAGATGGAAATAAACAAAGGAAACAGAAACACATCATGAGACATCTGTTATCACAATACTTGAATTGAAAGGTACTGTGTGTTACTTACCGTGCTCCTTACTGATCATGCCCACACATTCAGCAAAAGCCAGAGAACCATCATGTGTACAGTTGCAGCTCTGCTGCAGGTTCCTGATGTGTCGGACCATGGCCTCATAGCGTTCTTGCTGCTCGTTGAAGGTCTCAGCCATGTCAGAAAATCTCTGATCCAGCTCTGGCACGCACATTCGCCTCATCACCAGCCTTCCGATCCGTTTCACGGTCTGTGCATCTGGACAGAAATGGGGAAAAAAGAGTAAGAGTGTAGATTCTCAAGAAAAAGCAACTGGACTTCTCTTTTTGGTTATTGAAGACCCAACCCAGTAGATCATCAGAAAACACGTCCAGGGATTACTCTTTATCACAGATGTTAAGCTGATGCAGTTTTGCTATTGAAACTATGATATACACCATGTTATTGATGCTCAAAGTTGGTGAAAGTAAAAATGGTTCAAATATAAAATGCCTTTATATTGTGACACCTGGGGTAGACGTAAAATTGATTTTGTTTGAGTTTTTCAAGGACTGAAGAAGAAGCATCTTGCACGAGAGGTGAAACATCCTAAAAAAAAAAAAAAGGTTGCCTTTGACTGAAGTTCTTAGGATTATCATAAGAGGCACACATGAACACAAATAAGGATGCAGGTGGTTAAAAGTTAGTAATTTATTTCAGTATATATTTCAAAGACAGAAATGACTTACTACTGACTGCTGGACGGCCCTGTCTGGCTGATTCAGCTCCATTTACTTCGGGTGGTCTGGGCTGCAGGAGAGGTTGCCTCTGAAATAGCAGAGTAGTTCTCTTTACATTTCTTTTGTTTTTACTGGCACAATAAGAGACATAGAGCACAAGTTTGAACCACTTATGTTCCCTTGGACCCTTATAATTACTTCCTGAGCGCATCAATCCACTGTTCATGTCTTAAATCCCCAACAAAAGCACTATTGGGGAGCTACTTTAAGCCTTTATTGTATCTCTGCCCTCGCAGAATAATCTAATTTACAGTGATTAAATTGACCAGCAGCGATGGCTAATCCAGTAATCCAACAGATGCGAACCAGTAATTAAATCCCTCGTCTAAACTCGAAGGAACCCACTTAGTTATGAGGAACTTCCATAAAACTGAGAGCAGAGGAAACACATACCTCGCTGCTGGAGTTTTCGCCCGAGAAGCAGCAACAGCAGAGGAAACGAAGCATTTTCCTGCAGCTCTAGTGTCTCTCAACTTGTTTTCAGGTCAATTACTCCTCACAATGCGTTTGTAGTCCGCATTCCGTGTTACGTCACGTCATGCGACTCCTGACAATAGGAAAAATCTTCCTGGTTGCGTTTTATGAACTACAGTGCGGGGGTATGAATGCAGCAGACAGGTGCACCTACAGGTGAGCAGCTGCAGAGAAGTTCACTAAACTCTGCTGTTAACATTAGATGTAGCAATATTAAATCTGAAATATGCCTCCTAAAGGGATACATACTATGGAAGTTGTATTAGACTAATCTAA
Source organism: Chromis chromis (assembly GCA_900302755.1). Lineage (NCBI taxonomy): Eukaryota > Metazoa > Chordata > Actinopteri > Pomacentridae > Chromis > Chromis chromis. The sequence continues at coordinate 29,911 of OMNN01097807.1, forward strand.
ATACCAAAATATCACTACGCAGCATAAATCAGTTCCGCATTCCTACAAGTGGCTGTAATTTGTCACGTGTCAGGAGAGGGCGAAGGTAATAACATAAACCGCAACTGGGTCAGTTAAAATCAATCAGTGCTTCCCATCTGACCCCTCAGAATCAGCTGATTGCTTTCTACAATATCCTTAGTATGTTTAATGAAGTTTTACCTTCATGCTATAAACATTTTCCGAGTTACAGGCCCTTTAAGTACATCAAAATTGCGCGCTCTTTAATTCGACTTTTTATTCATTTATTTATTTTTATAGTATTTTTTTTAATAAGTTCATAATTCTTCTACAGGAGATAATTACATGATATTTTCAGGAATTAAAAGACACAAATGAGCTCTGTTAAAAACTGCAACTAAATCGAATTTTCTTCCACTCCAGTCGTCACAATCTAAAGACTCAATCTCGTTTTGGTTCATGACCAACTTTGAGCATCAGTATCATGGCATACACCAATCAGCCACAACATTATGACCACTGACAGGTGAAGTGAATAACATTGATCATATTGGTACTATGTGGTGTTCTGCTGGAAAACCTTGGATTTTGGCATCTGTGTTGATGAGACTTAGACACCCAAATAAACATTGTCCCAGAACAAACACACTCCCTCATGCAAATAGCAATCCCAAATGCCACTGGTCTACCCCTAAGGGGAAAATGCGCCCCACCACATGGCAAAGACATCAAACAATCAGGAACATCTTGAAGAACATGACAATGGTCCAAGATGTTGATTTGACCTCCAGACTTCCTAGACCCCATTCTGATCAATTTGACCTCCAATGCAGTGGAACAAGTTTGATTGACAGAGGCCCCACTGCACAAGCCAGAGTACCCAAAGGATCCACTGCCAACATCCTGGTGCTAGACCCCATAGGACACCATGACAGGTCCTCTTGTCCACGCCCAATGGTTCAGAGCATTTTTGAAGGGGGACCAACACAATATTAAGCAGGTGGTCAAAACATTATATTTTGTTTGTCAAACCAAAGGATAAAAATGATAAATTGACATTTTACAGTGAGTTATGTGTTCTTGGCTGGGAGCAGCAACTGCCTGAAGTCTCTGTTTCCATCTCTCTGGCTGTAGCTTTATATTTACTGAACATTAATGAGAGTGTATCAATCTTCATCCCACACTCTGCAATATAATCACATTTCCCCAAATGTCAAACTCTCGCTGTAATCCGTGATCTTTCACTATTGATCAAAGCATTATAGAAGCATGAACACAGCAACACTCGGGATCCCAAATGTAAATGCAGGTTCTGCTGTCGAAGTCGTACACTTCATACACTTTGATGTAGTTTTCTGAGTGATATAGTGAGATCCCAACGCCGGGATTAGTACAGACTTTGCCAGTGGATATGATTCAGGCAAGGCATCGTGTTTCATCCAACATGGATTTGGCAGAGAAAATATCAAATGTGCTTTGTTGGGCTGCACACAAACATGCTGTGAGGCACCAGAATTCTCATCAACACATACAGCGCATACTTTCACATATAAACTAAATGCAGTTAGTCATTTTAAATACCGGCCCCTTTTTCTCACTTTTTCCTCAGACAACCACATTTATTTTCACAAACATGCCTCATTTGTATGCCGTTATATTTTATTCTGCCATCTCCAGCTGTTAAGAGTCTCACCGGCTTTGTGTTTGCATGTGTGTTGTGTGCGTGTGTTACCATTGAAGTTGAGCAGTGACACAAAGAGCCTAGTTTGCAGATCAGACAATGAGCGTGATCACACTCTTTCAAGAAATAATAGAACAAAACCCGGTGCCCCTTGTGGAGCACAAACTCGCCCGAGATCTCTCTGACAGTTTTTGCTCCCCAGTTAAATGCTCACACAATTGATGAGTCAGCCATGATACAGAAATAGGGCATTTTTCATGTCTTTTTTTCCCCTTCTGTCTCTCTCTTTGTGTCACACATCTTGGAAATATGCTCGGCACGTTGCAAGGGAGACACACAAACTGAGTCACTGTCAACATAAAGGAGAACAGAGAGACTTTATTAACCCTAATACACATTCGTCAGCGTAGATGCATTTAATCGTGCCGACCTCGTTTTATGGCTTCACTAGAACCGTATTTGTAAACAGTTCTCTGTAATTCTCAGCTGTAAATGGAGTGTAATTTAGCAGGGACTGCTATTGTGTGATGCAGATGGAGGCACAGTTGGAGAGAAGAACAGTGACTGTTGTGTGAACATACTGACGCCTTAAAGTTTGCTAGACGTTATAAAAATGAAGCTGATAGTGAATTTTAACTGGAGCTCCACTTTGCTCCACTTTGACAAATGGATTCTCAGCTCAGAATATGAATAAAAGGATCTGAGGGTAAATCTGAAATTATATATGTTGATATTTATATTGCAATATCACTGTATATCACTAAATAGTAGTAATATGCAATGTAAAAATGATTGTTAACTGTTTTAACTTCTTTTTTGAACAAGTTAGTTATTTGATAGATTTTCCCTGTTTTGTTAAATTAGAGATAATGACTACAAAAATTACAGGAAAAAAAATATTTATTGGTGATTCATTCTTTATTTTGGATCGTAAAATTTCAGCAAAAAAGAAAAAATAAGTGTTATCTTTCAATGTTTTCTCTGTTATGTTAAGTTACAGATAAAAACTAGTAAAATCACAAAAAAAATATTATTTTACATTTTAATCCTAAAAACACAAGAAAAAATTG
>OMNN01097811.1:5464-16170 GCA_900302755.1 Chromis chromis
CCTTTAAGACCTGAGGCGCTGTGTGTGTTTTCCCTGGGAATAAAGGGGCTGCTTCGCAAGCTTCCTGGGGGGTATGAATGAAATGACCGTAATGATACTATAATGGATGTAAAGCGCAACGTCGGTCATTACGGTCATTTCATTCGTACCCCCCCCAGGAATTTGTTCAATTTTTTTCCGATAGTGCAAACCATGACATAATTAAGAATGAAATTACCGTAATGACACTAGCACCCTCTATACTTTCGACCCCCTACCCGAACCAGGGTTTGTATCCCATCCCTACTTTCATCTCTAACTCTTCTACTTCTACCCCCTATCCGAACCAAGGTTTGTATCCCATCCCTACTTTCATCTCTAACTCTTCTACTTCTACCCCCTACCCGAACCAGGGTTTGTATCCCCACCTATCTTTTCTTGGTGCAGTTGGTGTGAGGCAGAGGTAGGTGATGGTAGTGCCGTTTGTGGTAGTGTAGGCAAGGCATATAAGTCTTTGTTGTTACTGTTTTAATGTGTACTTTGTAATATTGCGGATGTTTCCTTGTTGTAAAGCGCTTTGAGATGCAAATCTTGTATGAAGGGCACTATACAAATAAAGTTATTATCATTATTATTATTTTATTAATATGTTTTCTTTTTGAATAACTTTGATTAAAAAAAGAAATGTATTAAATATAAAACATAAATCATTTTAAATTCAATATTATGGGCGCTTTACCAACACTTTGCCTGGCTACTGTTGATAAATATAAACTCAAGTCTACAGTCACCTTTACTTTGGATTCAAAATGTTCAAACTACATGATAAACAACAAATGTGATACTCAATGCCATTAATCCAAATATCTTTTATTGGCACTTTTTAAATAAAATAATAGAACAGAAACTCAGACATAAATATTATAATAGTTGAATACAAAATGCAAGTGCCTAAAACATACATGTCTACAAACTGCACCTCATCTGCACCCTGTAAATACCCTCTACAAATATAAAAAGCAGACACTGATGTCCCAGAATTTTGTCTTTTACGCCGGAAACTGGAACAGTCAAAAGACATTTGTGGTGGCCTATTCAACAACATTCAAGTGATTCTAAATGCCTATTGCAATGTATTCATTACAATTATGATCACGATAATCAAATGAAACAAAAAACAGTTTTTTACAGCTCTATGGCCGGTTTTGTGCATATAAAAGTCACTAGCACATAGGACTTTACAAACTAGTGCCGATACAAAAGTTTATCAAATAATCCACACACACACACAAATCTTGTGCACGTATGCCAACATGCGTGTGCAGATACATACACGCACAACATACAGATAAACATATACACACACACACACACACAACATGATGGAAAAGGACCAGCCTGCTCAAACTGAATGCCAGCAGAGGTCATGATAATCATGCCACAAAGAGAATCAACATGCTGTTTATGTTGGGAATACAGTAGGATCTCATAAGTGTTTTTACATGTTTTTGAATCAGCATAACTCACTTCTGCCTGATTCAGAAACAGGAGGTATGTGGAGCTCAAGTCATTCTAAAAAAGTATAAATTGAGTCAATGCACTTGAAAATAAAAACTATCTAGAAAGCAAGGCTTTTGTATTGTTCCAACAGGCATTGTGTGTTGACAGGCATTGACTACCATGGATGCTTTGGTAAGATACATAGTGGTGTAATTAAAGTATATCATAAAACCACAATACAAAATAAAAAAAGTAATGCTTAAGTTATGATTATCAAAAAAGGCTCCCTCCTTCATTCCAACCCTTGTGTTCTCTGTTGCAGTAAAAATTCGAGGGTGATTATTTGTGCAGAGTGATTTCATATGATGTTATTGTGTTACATTAACACCCAACAATTTTACAGATGTTTGTCTCCCAGCGTTGTGAAGGGCACCATGTCTTTTTAAGAGCTACAATGAAGTGAGAACTGGTGCTTACAAGAACACAATGTAGAATTTGGGATTTGAACAACATTGTTCAGTTGACCTCGTAAAATGAGGCAATAATAAAGAAATCAACACAGGCGTCAGAGTCAAACCCTTAAAAATATCTGTAGTTGTATGGTTTGAACCTGAGAAATGCAGACAAAGTACAGAGGAAAGGCCTGTATTTCAAAATTTTGGTATATTAAAACCTGGCAGCAGAAATAAAGGGGAAACCCCTGTATAGTCATAAAAGAAAAATCCTCCTAGAGGTGGTTCAGGTACAGTTCAGGGAGAGTTGCTGGGCAGTAGGTGTGAGATTTGAGTTCTCAAGAAAAGTGCTCATAATTAGGCTACTGAGGCAACTTTGTCACAGTTGCTGGTATAATGGACGTCTGGTCTGTCGTTCTCAGAGTTCTTCCTGTTCCAGCAAGGAAGGGTCAGCACAAAGAGAATGAAGGCTCCCAGCTCAACACAGGTCCCACTAAAGTAGAACGCCAAGTCATATGACTGTGTCCAGTCGAAGAACCACCCTGGAAAGTGATGAGAAGAACAGACATTGTGAGCAGTCAGCAGGGATTCCTGGCAGATGCAGCAGTCAGCTAAATAATGACAAGCAGGCTCCTTTGCCTTGCTCTGCCTGCCTGCCTGGTTTACCATTAGGATTTCTGAAATGACTCTGAAAACAAGGTTTATCTCTGCATAAAATAAAATCATTGCCATTGTTGCAGTGCTTACAAACTTAAAGACAAGCTCTCTTACCTACAACTGGGGGTCCAAGCATGATCCCAAATCCCCCAAAGAACATGAGGATGCCGTGGGCTTGTGTCAGTCTGTCCAAGCCGACGATCTTAGTGGTGATATAGGAGGTGAGGGACCAGTTTCCAGAGAAGAAACCAAGGATGGCAGACAGGATCTGCAGCCCCAGATAACTCTTGGTGATTGGGATAAGGAGCAGCGACACGCCTCCCGCTAACATGGTGAAGCCGTATAGATAGATGCCATTGATCCACCTGATGTCCACCAGCATACCCAGCGCTAGTTTACCCACACAAGTGGCAATGGCCCCTATTGATACCAGAGGAATGACACTAACTTCTTCAATGAGTCCTTCACTTTGTGCCACATCCTCTATAAAGAGCACAGGAGGGAACGCTCCCAGACTGAACAAGAAGACAGCAATGCAGAAGGCCACCATGGCTTGGTCCTGCATGATCTCATACATGGAGTGCATGTACTTGGAGTAAGCCTGCTGCTTCTTCTTGATGACTTTCATGATGGCTAAGCCAGCCAGGGAGCTGCCTTTCTTCTTCTCTGTCTGAATTGCCAAGTCCTTGCCATCAATGGTGATGAGCAGCTCTTTCACCGTCAGAGTTTTCTCTGGACTGGTTGCACTAGAACCTGTTGTGATCTTCAGGTCATCCAGTGGTGGCTTCTCAAAGAGCTGCTCTTCTGTGTTGCGTTCCAGGGCGGCCTTCTGTTTGAGGTAGTACCCCGGCATGTTGAGGGGCCTCATGAAGCCGGCACAGGCCATGAGGTTTAGTGCTACAGCTCCAATGATGAGCAAGCAGCCATCCAAGCCGTACAGCACGATCAGTTCGTTCTGAGCGGTGGCATAGATGAACGCTCCAACACTTGTGCCTGCAGGAACAGAGAAAACAGATCAATCACTACAAATTAAAGGCACTATGCGCCATATCTTTAAATAACTTTAAAGAATAACTTCACACCAGACTGAACAATCTCGATTGACTATTAATAATAGACTGGCTTTAACTTTAAAAATAAATTTTGGATGCTACCAATAACACTTCTTCCTAAAGGCAGTTCTGTCTAATATAGTTTCTGTATATATATATCCAAACTTCCCAAACCATGACCATCGAAGTTTTAATTCTCAGCCAAACCAGATCTGGTCACTGGTCAAAAGTCCATGTCCCTACCTAAGAGACTACTCTGCCTTTGCTACACTCCAGATGTTTACCTCGGCTTCCCAAGGCTCCCAGCAGTTCATACATGAAAGAATCTCAGAGATCTCAGGGCAGAAGGAGGCAGCAGTACCTGTGGTGACGATGCCGAGGGCGAGGCCGCGTCTCTTGTCAAAATACTGACAGGTGATAGTCAACGTGGCGGCATAGACCAGACCACAACCCAAGCCTATGGTTGGAGAAAGCAGAGACGACATGGACAGACAGAAGAAGAATTTCCATTACTTTAAGTGAAATTGCTATGGACTATTAACTTCTAAAATTACACAAAAATGGAAATGCAATCGCACCCAACAATTTAATACATTTAATGCAGAGAGGTCACTTATATTCCTTCCAAAATCTAAAACTACAAGTGTAGTTTTTTGGTTTTACAACACTGCAGGAAAACACATGCTTGTGTTATTTTAGTGCATGAACTCAGTATAAATCTATAAGTTCAGAAGGCACAGTGCATCAGGTGTCTTGTGCAATGCACTCAGCAAAACACAAAGTGGGATGAGGCGTAAACAAGCTACACGTGCTTGTACAGCCACAGCCAGCCATTCTAAGGGCATCTCTAAAAATAAATGACTGTCTTCAAATATGCATGGCCTCCCCTCTCTAATGTTCCCCGTGCAAAAGGCAGTGCTGATGGTGAGGGGTTCACCAGGATTAAGCGTGGCTGGGCTGTCACTTGATGTGCAATAACAGGTGCTGTTGGGTCCACACAGGCACACAGGCACAAAGCCAATAAGGGGTCACATGAGAATCAGTATAAGCCTTAAAGTTATTTTTCTGTCAACAGCCCAAACAGCAACATCAAACAAATGGCACAATGCTCAAGTGTATGTCTTGTCTTGTTTCTGTACTTTCAGTGGCCGTGGTATTCATTAACTAGTAATTAAGGATACAGTCGGCGTCTGATGTTACATAAGAGTTGGACTTTACAAGTGCCCCTGCTTGTTTCGAATGATTATACAATACGTTTTGAGATTCTCATATGTTCGAGGGATAAGAAGCTTAGTTAACTCTCATGACCGAGGCGACATCAAACACATTTTTTTCAGACAAGACCCAAGTCTTTGTCTATTCTTTTGACGGTCAGGCATTTGGTCTCTGGGCTGTTTTCAGCACTTATCTTAGTAGGCTTGTCTCTCACACAGTGCCACCCAGTGTTATCATGAAGTGTTTCCTTACCAACCACGATCCCGTAGGAAAAGATGAGGAACTGGACGTTCGGAGCAAAGGCACTGAGCATCAGGCCGCCCGCCACCATTACGCCACTGAAGATGGTCACGGGACGAGCCCCAAAGTTGTCCACGCAGGCACTGCAGACGGGACCTGAGAGAGACGAAGTAGAAAGAAGGACAGGGGTAGAATAAAGAGAGAGATAAAGAGAAGGGAAAAGTGAGTGACAGGGGACAACAGAATAGAGGTTATATTATACTGCTTTTTATACTGCCTTTTAGTTCTGTTCTCCTGAGAACTCCTGAGATTTTCTGAGATAAACAAGCCTCATTTCACAAAATACTGCTGCGTCTGACCATGACACTGCTGCATCACATTAGGCTCAAACTGGCAACCTGTCAGAGGTGTTGTCACATCCTTCAGGAGAATCTCTAGCGCTATGATTTTTCTAAACATTTTACACAAACCAAGCTCAGTTTCCTTGCATATCCATTTTGAATTCATTTAAAGTGAAGAAAATCTACTTATTGCTCATATATGTGTGTGTGTGTGTGTGTGTGTGTGTGTGCGCGCGCGTGTGTGTATGTATATTATATCACCTGATACCAGCTTTTCATTAGAGCTGCCTGATGTTTTTAGAGTGCTGACTGTAATTTTGAAACTACTGACACAATGTTTTTTTAATCATTTGAATACTCCCATATCCTGAGGCTGCCTGACTCATGCATCATGCGACATTTACTGTTTCCTTCCCCTCTAACCACGGGGAAGACCCTGCTGTTGTGCAGCAATAACTGCAGTGCTGCAGCAGGCTGACAGCTGGGACACGTGTCCAGAACTTGGCCAGGCTCGAGGCCAGATCTGTCCAGTCATGATTTTCAAGTGACTCCTTTAAGAGAGACAGCAAGAAACCAGGCCGACAGTCGAGCTCTGCCTTAGACGGAAATGTCAGCCAAGGCTATTATCTATCACTGATCCTGTTTGCTCAACAGCCATGGAGTATGCTTACATAATATTACTGAAATTACTGTTTCTCTGAACAAGGGGTTTTTACGTTGGCACTCCATGAGTCATGCTACCAGACTGTCAGACACTTCTCCTTTTCTCTTAGGTAGGTTCAAGTGAGTTTATATACAAAACCCTGCCCTACAAATATCGTATTCTGGTCTCTGTGTTTCTCTCCTTATTTGCTGCTCAATCCATCTTTCTTTTCCTCCCTCTGTGGTCAGATTAAGGGATAAGTGATCCTCCTATATTCATAGCATGGATGACTTGCACTTGCTTTGCTCCCTTCGAAAATCAATAAGAGCAACTCTGCTCAGGGAGCCACAAAGTGCCCATCTTTGTGATGTCTTTCTTCTGTGCCCTGATAAAATATTGCAGTTAGAAAGCTCTTTTAACACCTGTGGCTATACTGGCAATAGTTTAATTGCCCCTTTATATGGCAGTCATTGCTCAGACTTTGAACAAGCATTGTGTCTCCTCTGTTATCAGTGACATCGTGTGCTGTAATGATTGAGGACAGGTGTAAAGGTGAGTGGTTTAGTGCTCTACATCTAGCACATCTAGTACTAATAAGATATTACCTCTATCTCAATCATAAATGTCAGCAAATGCAGCACCCATAATGAGATGTGGTGCCAATATTAATTTACGGCGTAGCACTGAAGTATGTAAATTTAAAACAAATTATAATAAATGTGACTTAGTGCTGAAAGATTATACAAATCTCTCTCCATCTGTACCTCTCTCTCCAAAAAATCAGCAGTATCAGGACCTTCCCACCTCCGATTTGAGCTCTTTAACCCCAATGTGGAGCCATGTCAGGGTTAATTACATTATTAAAGTGTGAATTACTCACTGGCTATTAGTCCCACTCCGGCCACGAGGGAGCCCACCCAGGCCGTCATGCCCTTGCCCTCCTGGAAGGCATGCAGCCACTCGGGGTACAGCACGCCCACCGACTGGGGTGATCCATAAGCCAGGAGCTGGGCCATGAAGGACGCCACGACAATCGCCCATCCCCAGCCTCCATCTAGCACTTTAGTCGACTGAGCCATGGTGCTGATGCTACTGCTGCCCCCTGGGATCTGTTACAGTGTTGACAGAGGAGGGGCTCCTGGCAAAGACACAACAACAAACAACACAGTTTTCAGTCAGACTGCAAAATAATTCAAAAGACGATCAGTGAATCACATTGTTGCTGTAAATATTCTTAAGCAGGACCTACAAAAGCTTTCTAATTGTATACTCACTCAAAGCCTTGATGTAGAAAAGGCTGCTGCAGCACCTGGCCTGAGCAAACAGGCAGATCACCTGTGTGAGGTCCTAAACCCAACCTGACTGCAAGTTCCCCATAGCCAGCTGCCCCTTTTGTTGCTTTCTTTATAACCACACCTTGGAGGAGGAGAAAGTAAAGAAAACTGCACCGCTTGGTGCCCCCTGCACCTTTAACCTGCCTCTTTCCTGAATCAGCTGATAGAAGCACAGCAGAGGCTTGTCCACTGTGCTGACCTAAGTTTTTCAGACATCTTTCATTAATAATTTGTAGCCCTGTGCAACTTTATACATCACTGCAGCAGCATTAATCACATCTCATCACACTTTGTTTACAACGAGGCTTCATAGTGGGGGAAAGTTGCTGCAAAGCTCCTCAGATTTTAGGTTTGATTACAAAGCAGGTATGCTGCATGTTGACAGTAAATTGTAATCATGCGTACATGTTCCACTAGAATCTACCGCAATAACATCCTGGAGGAAATAACAGGCTCCATCTTTAAAGGCGACAAAACCCCGTATTTCCTTGTTATTACTTCAGTACAAACACAGACACACTGTGCGTTGGTAATTCGTTAAAATCACATGCGGCACTCACCTCAGCATCTACAAAAACAGCAGCAGGCGCCTGCAGAGCTGCGCGCTCTGCGGGAACTTTCCATGTAGGATGGATTCCCCGTTAAAATCTCTTCTCAACAGAATCGCTACAAATGACACGAACGAAAAGGCATCGCACACGAATGCCAGTTTGTCTGAGCTGCGGTCTGTGGTGTCTGTGTGTGAGGAGAGCACTCTGCATCAACGATGTTCATTGTGCATCCGTTTCATACTGCTTTGTAGCCGGCGACGAAACCGGTTCAAAGCTGTTCTTGCTGGTCCAGCAGCAGCCTGAACGCAGCTACAGGAGGAAAACGCGCTGCTGCTTCTTGCGCGCCTGGAGCGCAGCGCGCAGCACAGAAACAGTCTCTGTACTCAGAGATAACGGCTGGGGTTTGTTTGTGGCTCATATATGTACCTTTTATTTTCTTTAAGCTACACCTGAAATTATGAAGTAATTGAAAGCTCAAGAGCAGCGTGCACACGCACAAACACGCGAATGCAAACAGAAAACAGTTTACCTGATGGCTCTCCGGGCTGTACGACACAAAAGAAGTTGTTTTTCATAAAGGGCCACTCAACGCAACTAATAAAGCTAAAGAAATAATAAGCATAATAATAAGTATTAGCAGTAACTATATAAAAATAGAAAAAGGAAGCCCTCTCTCCCAACTTAGCCAACTGTTTTCATGTGTCTGGTCCAGCAGAAAGTTTTGGGTTTGTGTGCTGACGATGGGGGCTGGGTGTCTGGACTCCTTCTCTCCAGGAACATTGTTAATATTGCCATCAGTCCAGTCTGAACCGGTTGATGGATGGTAATAACAACACCACACTGCGCCAGTAGGGCGCACTGCCTGGAGTCATCTCCCCGGTGAGCGCTGATTAAAGGAATACATGCACAAAACTCTCGAATCAAACCCTAATCAGCGTCTCCGTCACTGAAAAAGAACCTTGATGAATGTAAGAGCGACACATTAACAGACTGGAACATGCAGACAGCTGATCATGCAGCTGGAAATAGCCTGAAAAGGGGATAATGACTGCAGTAAGTACAGTAAACAGCTCATGCATGGACATTACAGCAGCAGTTTCAGTGATCTATAAAGAGTAAGTCTACATTAACAGAGTGATAAAATTAAATGGATGTAACCAAGGAAACAGATGGACTTTTTATATTGCCACATTTAATTTAATTTATAAAGAGTTAATATTTAATTGTATTACATTGACATAACTTGCTGGACTTGTATCCCCCTTCAGCAAAACACATGACAAATTTTAGACCCACATTGAATTAGTGACATATTCTGCCCTGTTTTCCATTCAAGATAGAACAGCGGGTCTTAGTCACACTGCAGCAGCATCATAAAATTATACCACCAATGTGATCGTCCTCATCTTCATAACCTCAGGTCAGACAGCAGCATAAAGCTGAGACGAGCAGTAAAGAGAAGAGATCAGAAAGAGGAACTCAAAGACAAGTGGGCAGGAAAGGTGACAGGATGTAAAGCAGAATGGGGGAAGGGATGAAGAGAGAGAAAGAGAGAAAAAAACTGAGGTATAAGAGGTTTTCGCACTGAATGAACCTGAAATTCTTCAGCAACTTTGATGCTTTTTCACATAGCTGAGAGCTCCGTTGCCAGGAAGGGCCTTGCAAAGAAGATTTATGCTCCATAATCCTCTTCTGCTCTGAAAAATGAAGAGAAAAAAGAACAAGGGAGACAGAGTTAATTGTGCTTTACACTGGCATTACACTGACATGCTGCCCCAGACCAGTTTCAACTAGATACAGTGCATGTAGGGGACAGCGTGTGCAGGAATCTGAGGGAGTTCAGGGAGTGGATTACAGAGCGGCTATGATACACTTTTAACACTATTGACTGATGCGAGAATCAATGCCGGTGCAGAATTTCACTCGCTTGCATAAGTTATTCAATACATTTATTGACACATTTCCAGTTTCTATATATCGACCATTAATTCTGCTCAGTTAGAAACATAGTGTGAACTTCAGTTTTAGTTTTACGGCTTTGTATTCTTGACACAGATATGATATAAAAGCTGCAGTATGAGACCAGAGTCTGATTTTACCAAAAGCTGCAGTGCTATTACTAAAAAAAGTGGTATTTTTTAAGCTTTGCATAGCCTAATTGCTTTATCTCATTGTGTGATCTCTTTCATGTACAATATCAAAGCCGACACCTCAGCAGCACTGAGCCCACACGGGGCACATAAGGGCACGATTGCACACTGCCAGAGATAATCAGTGTGTCCTCTTTATTACAGCAATCCTTCCATTACAACATCAGGTGTTTGGTATTTTCACGCATTCAGTGCCTTAAGGTGGAAACACTGCTGACCTGAATAATTAATGGTTTATATCTAAGCTGTCTGAATCCAGAGTTTTCAACACTGCTGATCTCAGCGTTGGGTCACAAAAGTTCCATGTCTGGTTTTAATTTATAACTCGCTGGTAGAGCTTAAAACTGTTCTTGCAAGACTTTCAAAAACAGGAAGAAACGCTGATGGTCTCCCACAAGGTACTATTTCAGGGCCCCTAACGTTTACTATATATATAGTAAAATATGGGACATTTCTTCACCAACTGGTTCTGTCACAAATAAATAAGGTACATGTGTAAAAACTTTAAAGTCAGTGGTTTTTGTGAGACTATATTAAAATGATTTTACAGTTCAGTTACAGTTAGTGAGATTACCATTGAGATCTAAGTTTC